>OX243817.1:23975706-23988206 GCA_945859605.1 Lumbricus rubellus
CATTGCCGGTGTAGCAGAAAAGGCGGTGTGTGTCCGTGGAATTACACGACTGCTCGCTTCTGATCTGCGCATGCGCCATCCGCGTGTCGCAGCGCGCATGCGTGTGTTGCCACAACGCATGCGTAAACAGAGACAGTTTTAGATGACACACACACGCTCACACACACGCACACACCCACGCACACACACTAAAAGAATGCAATGTGACACACACACACATAGATGCAAAGCATGCATACACACAACACAACACAACACACATGTATAATAATATATATTGTATATAATAATTATATATAGGCTACACATATGTATATTATATATGGATGGATGGATGCATATATAATTTGATATCATAATGCAGGGGTGTCAAAGAGCTGGCCCGCGGGCCATTTCTGGCCCGCCGACGATTTTTTTTCTGGCCCGCGGAGCTTTCCCTAAAGATTACAAAATTAGAGGATAAAAATTCAAATTTTTTAAATTTTACAGTCAGCGCCAAATACATGGAGGTTTTTCCTGACTGACGTCAATTTTTCTTACACGTACATGTATAGGCGTAGGCCTACAGCTCTGTGTCGACTTTGTAGCCTATCTAATATCTATATGGTTTCCGGTTGCTTGTCTGTTTTTTAAAAAATATGAAAGTTTACTCTTTTTTACAAAACACTTATATTATTTAAAATGTTCTGGGAATTGACTGACCAATCCCGGAGCTCCCTCTCAGATCACTAGGCCTACCCAATTTATCTCAGGAGCTTCGACACCCTGGCCCGCCACTTGTTGGAAAATGTTCACACTGGCCCGCCACCTAAAAAGGTTTGACACCCCTGTCATAATGTGTAGCCTATAATATGTATAATGTTTATATGTTTAGGCCTATATAATATATTATAGTGACCGCCGTGGACGAAATAAATGGCTATAATATTCGTGCAGTTCCTGACGTACAGGCCTATCTGCTCCTTGGTCTGGTATAACATTGTAGCGTGGTCTGGCTGGAAAAGATAGAGACGGAAGAACGTGTGAGAAGAACAGTGAAGCGAAATGATGAGGATGACGACGATGAAGATGATGGCTCGATTAAGTAGATACGGTGTTTTAACATAGACGGTGATTGACAATTTGACAGGTTAATTAGAAAGTAATTATTATATTATGTGCATGGAAAGGATGAGCTGGGAGGAGATTGCGAAGAAGAGAGAAGACGGAAAATGGTTGACAGGAGTTTGGAACGACTGAAGATGGATAAGGTGATGGAAAGGATGATGGATTGGATGCTGGAAAGAAAAATCAATTCATTAGAGGAGAAAGAGAATGGTGGATGTGGAAGCTGGTAAGTAGGGAGAGCGCACGGAAACATTGAAGGAAACGACTGGTTGAAAGGACGCCGGCGCGCCGACCCCAAAAATTCGGCGGCGACGGCGCCCACGAATTGGCGGCGCCGTCGGCGCGGGGCGGCCGGCGCAGAGCTCTGGTTGGAAGTTGGGAAGGCAGTTGATGCATGAGAAAATTAATTAATTAGTAATTTTTTTGATTTATTTCTCGCGTTTGCTATAGCGTTCCGTCAAGCTCTCTACTTCTCAGAGGCACTCCCGACTAGGTCTACAGCACGGACACTGCATCGGAGTTTCATGCCAAGGCGCATGAGCGATTGCGAGTGAAGGCCTTGCCCAAATTTCCTTACTTGGCGGCTTTAGGTGGATCCGAACCTGGAACCCTCCGGCTGCAAGGCACTGAATCGCACCACTACACCTACGCGTCCCACGCGTATATAATATGTATGTAGCCTATGTATGCATGCATGTATGTATGCAGGCTTGTATATTTGACAGACAATAATATTTTCTATGGAAACACGGGGAATCATGAAAGTATATAGCGGAGATCTAGATTAGCGTGACAAAAACATGACATTGACGATGACAATGATAACGATGATGATGACGATGCCGACGACGATGATAATAATGAGGCCGGTGACCGTGAAACATGATGAGGAAGAAGAGGGTAATTGGAGGGGGAGGAACGAGGAGAGAGAGAGAGAGAGAGAGAGAGAGAGAGAGAAAGAGAGAGAGAGAGAAAGAGAGAGAGAGAGAAAGATAGAAAGAGAGAAAAGAGAGAGAGAGAGAAGAGAGAGAGAGAGAGAGAGAGAGAGAGAGAGAGAGAGAGAGAGAGAGAGAGAGAGAGAGAGAGAGAGAGAAAGAGAGAGAGAGAGAGAGAAAGAGAGAGAGAGAGAGAGAGAAAGAGAGAGAGAGAGAAAGAGAGAGAGAGAGAAAGATAGAAAGAGAGAAAGAGAGAGAAAGAGAGAGAAAGAGAGAAAGAGAAAAAGGGGAGAGAGAGAGAGAGAGAGAGAGAGAGAGAGAGAGAGAGAGAGAGAGAGAGAGAGCAAAATGGACAACGATGCCACTGGTGATGAAGCGGGTCTGCTGATACCATCAACGCTTTAGCATGCACGCTCAAATCGATGTGGGCAAATTGGCATACTGCCTCCTCTTCCTCCTTCTCTTCCTCCTCCTCCTCCTCCTCTTTCTTCTCCTCTCCTCCTGATCTCCTCCTTCTGCTCTCCTGCCATTCTCCTATCCTCCTGCTCTCCTGCTCTAATTGTCCTCTTCATGCTCCTCCCGCTCCGGCTACTCCTCCTTTTCCTCTTCCTCCTCTTCTTCTTCCTCCTCCTTCTTCTCCTCCTCTACCTCCTGCTACTCCTTCTCCTCTTCCTCCTCCTCTTGCCTCACTCGCGCGCTTTTCGCTTTCCGCTCGGCTCCATACAAGAACGATGCATGAATAAGCCTCGCATCATCTGCTGCAGTGCTGCTGCTTCAGCGGCAGAGAGAGAACGACGACGACATCGGTGGCGCCATCTGGGACGACACACACCAACACCAACACCAGCAGCATCATCATCAGCATCAGCACCAGCAGCAGCACCAGCAGCAGCAGCAGCACCAGCACCAGCACCAGCAGCAGCAGCAGCATTGAAGCAGCGACGTCGACGACCAACTCGCGCATCATCCAATCCCATCCCACCCATCCCTTCATCCTCCATTGCTCTGCAGCAGCAACAGCAGTAGCAGCAGCAGCAGAGGCTCAGCTGTTGCTGTAGCAGCATCAGGAGCAGCAGCAGCAGCAGCCGAAATGGAATCGGTGGCCTCGCCAGAGACCATTTCGCTGACGGAGTATTATCCCTGTCGGACGGACAAAGCACCTGCTGACTGCGGCGCTGGCACCACCAGCAGCATCAGCAGCTGGAGAGGAACGCTGCCACCATCGATGGCTGCAGCTGCTGCAGCAGGAGCAGCAGGTCAGAGGTCAGACCTGGAAGCGCCTCCTCCCCATCCCCCTCATCCTCCTCATCCTAATCCTCAGTGCAGCAACAGCAGCGGCAGCGGCGGCGGCGACGCCCCCCTCGGACACGGCACTGGCATCCTCGAACGAATGCACACCGTCAGTTCGACGGAGACGAGCGGGTACGTCGACGCCAACTCTTCGTCCCCTACGGGCGCATCCTTCTCGTCCCCAGCCAACTCCTCCGTCGTTGTTCCCTGTGCTGCCCCCTGCGGGGATACGATGACCGATAACGCCGTAGGGGCGTCCTCCTCCTCCTCTTTCTACCCGTCGCCTCGCTCTGCCCCAGAGGATGAAGGGCAACTGCTGCTCCTGCCGCCGCCTTCGTCATCGGCGCTGAGGGGCTCCACCAACTCCAACCGACGATCGGATGGAGGGGCTGCAGCTGCTGCCTTCATCTGCGCTCCACGGAGAGAGGGGGGCAACGAGGGACAGGTGCAGCAGCAGCAGCAGCAGCAGCAGCAGCAGTTGCAGAGACCTGGTGTTCTTCAGTGTCGACCGCCGGTCTATCAGCGGAGAGACATGGTCGATGGGAAGAAGGTCGGGCGAGGGGGAGGACCCGCTGGTGGGGTCTCCGTTCATCAAGGCCAGACGGTCGTCGCATTCAGAGACGACGTTCTAAGACGCAACGATGCTCCACGAAGAAACCGAAAAGACGAGGAAGACGACGACGAAGAGGAGGAAGTAGACGACGATGAGGATGATGAGGAGACGTGTAGCAGCAGCGAGGAGGATGAAGATGAGGATGGCGACTATTGGAACAGAGAGGATTCGTCGATGTTCTCCCATCATCACCCATCGAAGTCGACCCACGCCCAGCAGCAGCGCTCGACGATCACTGGAGGAGGGAGCTCAGCGGGACACCGGACGGCGACGTCACCGTCGGAAAGACCGGGGACCATGGATGCCGCCTCCTCAGGTCATGACCCCCAAGGTCAAGGCGTCCTCGGCCCCCACAGTCAGTTCCTCGGCAAGGCGACCCAGTCGGCGTGGTTGAAGTGGTCCCACGAGCGTCGTGCGTCCTTCAAACGTCGCGTGGAGTTCATGGAGCAACGACAGACGGAACTGGAGAGGATCCGGTTGTCGTCTCCCATCCGGAAGGCCCGCAAGGAGAGCGTCCGGTTCGTCGCCAAGGAGCTGGAGCAGGAGCACCTCGCGGCGGTCATCGATCCAGCGGCGGCGGCAGCGGTGGTTGGACTGGACGACGAGACTTCTGTGTATGGACAACACCCGGCTTTTCCATTCGACATTCCACCATCGACGAAGAAGAAGAAAAAGGTGCACCATTCGTCGAGTAGCAGGAAGGGGGAGGGGTCGTCTTCCTCCGGTGGAGGGGGAGGAGGGGGTGGAGGAGGTGGTGGAGGAGGAGGGGGAGGGGAGACGAGGCTGAGTCTGGCCCAGTGGAACACTCTGGTCGCCTTCTGGGAGCACCGGCTCTTCGTTAAACTGCGCTGCTGTGGCCTTCTGCTCGGATTGGCCGCTCTCGCGTGCGGGGTGTCCAGCCTCGCCAACAACCAGTGGTCGACATACGAAAGTTAGTACCGTACAGCTTCTTAGTCTACTATTATTAGTCTATTATACTATTACAGTTGGGCCTGTATATATAAGTATAGTCATGCGCATGCAATGCAGAAGGACAAAATGTCGAAGAAAAGACGAAATGGATAGAGGAACTTATGAATGAGGGAAGGAAGGAATGAGGGAATGAAGGAATGTAATGTAACGTAATGTAATGTAAATCTCCAAGAATTTCTCAGCGTTCACAAAAGCCACGTCAGGGAGACCAGCTTATTCACCGGCGCTATATCAAATCAAGTCCGCAATAGCCAAAGCTGCCGTTTTTGTTCCGGTACCAGGTCAAACTCCGGGGAGGTCAAACCGAGGAGACATGGGCGTCCGCAGCGGGGCGCAAGGGGGCGCAAGCGCCCCCCTGGATTTTTCGCCTAGTTGCACATAAATTTAGATTATTTGGTTGTGATTGTTACAACGCGATTTTCAACGTGATTATCGGTGCGATCTACAAGTTGGACCTATTTTTTTTTCTTTGCGTGCATAAGGTATAAGTAGGCTATATAGGTTTTTCTCGTGGTAATATGGAAATTCAAACTGCCACCCATTAAATTTAGACCACGTGACAATTATTTAAAAGTTTGCGCCCCCCTAGAAAAATTTCCGTGGACGCCCATGCGAGGAGACAACGTGTTACTACGGTGGTTGTCGTGGATGGTGGTAGTTGGATGATGGAAACTGATTGTAATCTGGGTAGGATAGCTTGAAGAGTTCGGTTTTCAGTCGTGAATGGAAAGCAGCAGAGGAGAGTGCTGAATGAGGGAATGAAGGAAGGAAGGACTGATTAACTTAGGAAGAGAAACCCTGACGGATGGATGGACACAGAAACGGCATTTACAAACGACAAGGGATATTATGGAACGGGTGGTAAGGCAGAACACTCTTACAATCATCAGTAGCCTATTAGCCTACATGTATACATGAAAATATGAAACAAATGGAACAGCTTATTATGTACACGTGCACCATCTTATAGGTCTGAAATCTGGTCTACATGCTCAGTATGAGAATTGTAGAAAAATAACTGGATCCACGTGGGTCGTGGGGTTGGGATGTGAAAAGAAGACTTTACTATGGGGTCCTAAGAAGGACTGGGGTTGAACCCCTTATACTCCTGGAAATTCTCACCATGTGTATAGGCCTACGCTACACACCGTAGCATGACATGAATTATTTCAGTCTGAATGATTGTTCGAATAATCATAAAATTGTATTGTATCTATAAATTTATAAAGCGTCTCTCACAGTGCAAACCAATCAGAGGCGCTATGGTGTAGGAAGAGAAACTCTGACGGATGGATGGACAAAGAAATAGGGGAGGGGAACTTAACTATAAGAGCAGTCTGTACACTGAAACTTAACAGCCATTGTGATGACGTTAACCTCACCATGAATTGTAGTATTCAGCGGCGCTAAGTGTGTTTGAAAAAGAAAAACCAACGACTGTACGAACAGAATCATTAATACGCTCTGTTGTGTCATGATTTAGGCCTATGCTTAAAACTGCCAATTCACGAAACCCTAACCTCGTTGGCCTATAGTGGCTTCTGATAGCCTAATGACTGTCGAAAAGGCGCTATCCACAACTAATTGTAATTGATTGTCTAGTGTCAACGTTATATAGTTGAACCGAAAGCTAATGGACATTTCTTAAGGGTAACGAATTATCATACGCTTCTCCCAAGTAGGTCTGGTCCTGTTGTTTACAACTTTAGACCCCTACATATTATATTTCAACCGAAGCCAAGTGGCCAACGACAGCAACAACAATAGCTATCTAACGACTGGCAATTAACCTTCCTTTTTGGCTTTATTGCCATGTTGCCTTATTGCCAGGTTGACTTTTTGCCACGTTGCCCGACTGCGAACTATACAGGGTGGTCCAAAATAAACCGCACAGTGACAGTTTTCTTGATATAATGTATACTATATAACAATTCAATGTTTAATGCCATTTTTCTTACTTATTTATATATTTTCTTGGTGATGGTCTTTTACCTGACATCCGTGCAATATGCCAACACCACACTTGGACCATACAGCAGGACGGCGCTCCATCACACACCACCAAGAACACTATGGAGTATCTGCGACGTGAGAACATTTCTTTAATTGAGCCTGACATGTGGCCCCCAAACAGCCCGGACTTGAATCCAGTCGACTACGCTGTTTGGGGCGCCCTTCAACAGATGGTATACCGTCGTAGAAGTTTCACCACAGTGGATCAGCTAAAAGAAACAATCGTCACAGAGTGGACCAAGCTGTCACAGCGTTTCATTGACCGCGCAATTGATCAATGGCGTCGTCGGCTTCAATGCGTGGTCGAGCAGCAAGGAGGACACATTGAACATTTTATGTAACGAAATCCATCCATGTAATGTTACAGTAAAAATAATTGCTGTGTTTTTGTGAATTTTCACGGTTATATTTGAATTGGTCTGAATAAAGTAGGCTAGGGCCTACTATAAATTTATCATTGTGCGGTTTATTTTGGACCACCCTGTAGTATAGCCTACCAGTTTCATATTACGCACTGGCATTCGAAATTGTACACCGTTCCCGGTCAATGGCTATAAGAGCCATAACAATAATTAGACATTTATGCCTTTGTTTTGTTCTTGGCAAGCAAAGCGTTTCTGCATTAATAATTTTACAACTGCAGCTTAGCGAAAATTTGCCGAGCCATGACATTTATCATCGTGATGACCGTCTGCATAAATTTCAAACGCGTTCGACGCACGCATGCGCACGCATGCGCACGCATGCATCTGTACGTCACACGACGTAATTATGTTTTCCTCGCTGATCCGCCGCTGTTGTTTATGCATCCGCCCCCTGTGCATACTTAATATTACTTATGCTGCCTCTCAGATCTCTGATCGTTTCTGTGTGAATTATTACCATGCCATGTTGCGCCTCTTTATAGTGATGACTAGCTACATGTCTGTTATGCTCTCCAGCCGGATCGGTTATGATTTTCACCGGTGGGGGGGACAGGCACTGTTCAATACAGTGGAAATTATATATTCTGGAATCGGACGTTTGTGATGAGGTGGGAAAAGGGCCAAAAGGCTGTAGAATCTTTCAACTTCAATATGCTGCCGTTGTCAGACTGGGAGCGCTTCTGAGTGGTTTACCTTGAAGGTGCGCTATATGAAAGTCAATAATAATAATAATAATAATAATAATAATAATAATAATAATAATAATAATAATAATAATAATAATAAAAATAATAATAATAATAAAAATACTACTACTAATAAAAAAATAATAAGAATAAAAATAATACGTTCACTCTTGGATTAATAATAGTCCCTAAGTCCCTGGGGAATCAAGTACATGCATACCTCAGGGCAAAATAAACAATAGTCAAGTGCTTTGCTCGTGTAAATCAACCGTGAATCTCTGCCACATGCTGCGACATGCATGCATCAGATGTTTTCGATTGCTTGAATCATCTTCAACGTGTCTCGTATTCACCTGGAACGACGATATTCACGTAAACATTCGAACTGGTCATGACTCATGAGGCCGAGCAGTTTAACAGACAGCAGCTGCTGATCAATAATTAATAGTAGTAAGGTCGTAACTAGTCTTGATAAAACAATAATTTATGAGTAGCCTATAAATAAGCGTCGTACATAGGCGTGCATGTACAATTTGCACAGGTGTTGACATGTACAATTTGCACAGGTGTTGACATGTACATTTTTGTACATGACATATTGACATGCCTACATTTTGTAGCCTACATGTGTTGACATGTACAATTTGTACATGTATTGGCATGCCTACATTTTGTAGCCTACATGTGTAGACATGTACAATTTGTACATGTATTGACATGCCTACATTTTGTAGCCTACATGTGTTGACATGTACAATTTGTACATGTGTTGACATGTACAATTTGTACATGTATTGACATGTACAATTTGTACATGTCTTGCGTCTTGTGTAGACCCACACCATGGGGAAAACAGAATGATTAAGAGAAGAACAGGGAGAGTCAGGGACACAGAGACAGCACTATTTAATTAATGCTGTAAGCTGAGCTGGCTGCATGCTATTTTTTCTAAGGAACGGATCACGGGGGAGATCCTTAAGTCCTATATAATATGATATTATGGCAATGCGGAAACGATGTACATGGTTCAGCTCAAGATCTTAGGCATTAGATTTATTAGAAGTGTATGAGTTGAATGTTACGTGACAGTTGCTTGATGTGCAGAACGTTTAGTATGAAACGCATGTATACAACATTCTCTTCTTACATGTATTGTATATCTGCAATCGATCAACAACCTCTGAAGAGTCAAGGAGACTGTATGGGGATCAAACGACGCAACACTTGCATGCAAACACAAGACTAATAATTATCTGCATTCATACATGCATTCTCTGTCTTATGCATGTATGTATGTATGTATGTATGTATGTATGTATGTATGTATGTATGTATGTATATATGTATGTATGTATGTATGTATGTATGTATGTATGTATGTATGTATGTATGTATGTATGTATGTATGTATGTATGTATGTATGTATGTATGTATGTATGTATGTATGTATGTATGTATGTATGTATGTATGTATGTATGTATGTATGTATGTATGTATGTATGTATGTATGTATGTATGTATGTATGTATGTATGTATGTATGTATGTATGTATGTATGTATGTATGTATGTATGTATGTATGTATGTATGTATGTATGTATGTATGTATGTATGTATGTATGTATGTATGTATGTATGTATGTATGTATGTATGTATGTATGTATGTATGTATGTATGTATGTATGTATGTATGTATGTATGTATGTATGTATGTATGTATGTATGTATGTATGTATGTATGTATGTATGTATGTATGTATGCATGCATGTATGTATGTATGCATGTATGTATGTATGCATATATGCATGCATGTACATGTATGTATGTATGGAAATATCTGAGCAGTTATTTAGCGCCTTTACAACAAAGGTCTCTCAGTCTCTATTATACGTTCTGTTAATCTGATCAGTGCAGTGTTCTCTTTCTTATTCCAACGAACGATTCCTGACCATCATTAACTTGCACAGATTCGACGCTGGAGCACGATCATCAATTGTCCCACCACACCTGGGCATTAAACGCCGCTACATCGCTTCCATAATTTCTGTCCCAAATTGCTGAGAATGGCGGATAACGGTTGATGGATTGCATGCACCAAATGGAGGACACGGTCCAAGGCTACGGGGGGTGAGGCGGAGTGGGGGGGGGTGAGGAGGAAAGCGCTCATCGTTCCCTGGACGCCTATTATCGCCCACGGGAAAGAGAGACATTAATTTTCTAAGGCAACCGAAGCGGCGTCCGGCCCCTGTATATTATTAGGCGACCAATGTCTCAACGTCCTTAATCAACAGCTATGGCCTGGATCTTGGTGGAGGGAAGGGGCAATGCACTTCCAGTAAAGGCGCTTCATAAACGCCAGTCGCTCCGCTTTCACTTCGAGCGATTGTTCCTAATTTGTGAGTCCGTTAATCATTTTCAATAGATCTAATATTATTATGTGCTCACATGCAGACGTAATACTATGTCGTATATGCAGGGTCGACGTTTGTATATAGAGTCTATATAGTATATAGGACTACCCATACATTGTTTTGTATCTGGCCATTTACAAAGCGCTTCTCGCAGCAAAGCAATATTGGTGGGCAAGGTCAAGTTCGAATCCAGATCAATGTCACAGGCATTAGATAAACTTTTAGATGGATGTTCTGCTATTGAATGCATCCACTCGTTAAATAAACAGTATACGGTTAACATTATACGATAGAACATTTATGTAATCCATTTGTACGATAACACGAGGACATTAATTAATCCAAGGTTATTACAGGTCGAACATTGCGACTAATGACGTTAGGATCAAAGACTTAAATGAAGGTCGAGGCCAAACGTATAAAAGTTTCACGCATAATGCGGCCAAATTATTTTGATCAGGGATAAGCAATGAGTAAGTATGTATAATAATGAGTCAGAAAGTCACAGCCACATTAAACGATTTCGCTGTTATCATTCGGTCATGACAACGCTGAGGGATCATATGCACAAAATTGCTCAGATACATAGTATATAAGCTAACTGTACATGTAGGCTATATTATATATGTATGTATGCTATATGAATATATGTAGGCCTATGTATATGAATATGTGTATGTACGACGTTGTACGTGAATATATGTATATGAATATTATTTTGTATATATTATACAGTAGGCTATGTATATGAAAATTATTTTGATGAAATCTGGCCATCATGATTGTGTAAATATGAATTGTCTTTAATCCTGTAAAATTTCATTTCGAAATTCCTACTTCTGGCCATTATATTGGCAAAAACTCAATTTTTTGCATTTCGTTTTTGCATCGTCAAAACACTGTGGGTGGCCTCACTAAAAGTGGTGTAAGTGTTGTTCTGTCTTATATATTTTAATGAAATCTGGCCGTCTGGTGTAAATATCAATTGTCTTTAAGACTGCAAAATTTAATTTCGAAATTGTTACTTTTGGTCAAGATATTGGCAAAAATCTTAGGGATCTTTTTTGGCACACCCTGTAGACTACATTGTAGATGCCTTTTATAGCATCCGCAGTCAAGCCGGGCTTTCTCGCTCCCCCTTCTTGCTTTTTACGGTTAGTCTTGATGCTAAACTGAGGTCTTTAATGGATGGTGCAGGGCATGGGTTGGGTGGAAAGTTTGACAATACTGGCTGCATGCTGAAGGGGGCAGGATGCGTGAAGGGGTGGGGGAGGATGCGTGGAGTAGCCCCCCCCCCCCTATCTGAGATTTTATGTAAACTCTCATCGCGTCGACGACCTTATTATCAGCTCCATCAAGCCCCGTTATCACCCATTACAAAATTAATTAAGCGCAGAGCTTTATGTACACGACAAACTCTCGCGTGGAGGAAGCGACATCTCCCCGCTACGTGGCGTGACTATCTGCACTCTTCGCTCTCACCCAAGGGTCGATTTTTATAGCGCTTTATTCGTGAAGCACATGCAATCTATATTTTCCGTATTAATGCGTGGTGCGATCGGGATCTGGAGGAGCATCGAGTTTACTCTGGATAAACTCTTTCTCCTCCTCTTAGAAGTTAATGTACAGCGCGTTTCGAGTTGCGAACGACGAAAACAATGCAATGAATAAAGAATAAAGTTCATAATAGGCCCACACACACACAAACACAAACACACACACGCACGCACCCACATACACATAATATGTACATATGTGCATGTATATGTGTATATATATTATGAAATCGTCCAATAATGAATGAGTGAACCATGGATTAGCTTTACGAAGCCATTCAAAACAAAATGCGAAATTAAACTTGGTTAAATTAGAAAATAAGTATAATTTTCATTGTGCCAACTGCTAAGCGCATTTCGGTGCGGCTCAAAAGATTACAGAAAATCGCTTAGTATATGTGGTACGTGGAAGCAACAGACTGCACTCCATCCTCTGTCGAGTTGGGTCTTCTGGTTTCAAACCAGATGACCCAACTCAACAGAGGCAG
>OX243817.1:23993206-24105706 GCA_945859605.1 Lumbricus rubellus
CTCCTATGCCTCGTTGATACCGACCCTCTATCTATATCTTTTGCTCAGATAAGATTCAGACCCGATACATGCAATATGAGCACCAGCCCCATGATGATGATGATAATGATGATGACGATGACGACGACGACGACGGCAGCGGCGGTGGCGGTGACGGTGGCGGTGGCGGCGGTGGCGGTGGCGGTGGGGGTGGTGGCGGTGGCGGCAGCGGCGGTGGTGGTGGCGGTGGCCGTGGCGGTGGCGGTGGCCGTGGCGGTGGGGGTGGTGGCGGTGGCGGCAGCGGCGGTGGCGGTGGCGGTGGCGGTGGCCGTGGCGGTGGCGATGGTGGTGGTGGTGGTGGTGGTCTAACAGGTGGTCGTTATCGCTGGAAACTGGTTCTTGTCGTCCAGTCAACAGTCGTTTCTCATCATCAGCAGACATCATCAATCTCCCTTCGGCCACATTTTTATATCTAATTCGATTGGATTCGAAGATAGATCGGTTGTGTGTGTGTACGTGCATGCATACATGCCTTAATTAACGTACACGTATGTATGCGTGTATGTATTGTATAGTTGAATGTATGTGTGTATGTTTTATGGTTTTGTTTTTATTATGTATAATTGTATATATATATGCATATATAGTTGCATACATTTATATGCGCAATGCACATGTAGTATGTAATATGTATAACATGTGTGTTTGTATGTATGTATGTATGTATGTATGTATGTATGTATGTATGCATGTATGCATGTATGCTTGTATGTATGTATGTATGTATGTATGTATGTATGTATGTATGTATGTATGTATGTATGTATGTATGTATGTATGTATGTTTGTGTGTGTGTTTGTATGGTTTTGCTTGTAAAGTTTAATACTTTTTTTTTACCTGATTGCAGGTTTAAATTGCTATCTCACTTTTTTTAAACTCTTTAGCCTAGTTAACGAGCAAGGACCAAAGCTTAGAGTGCTCAATAACCCCGGGATATGTATATGTTGCAACGCCACTGTGTGGCGGGTGTGATGGGATCGGTATATAAAAAGAAAATTATTTGATCGAGTTGTCCTTGATATTTCGGTTTGACATTTTGCTTTGGGCTGAAGAAAAGATAATCACCGGAAGTAAATCAAAGATCAAAGGTCACGTGAATCAGGAACACGTGACCTAAGACGGTCGTCACTGGATCTTCACCATGGCGGATTCAGTTGTTCGGCACGTCTGCTTAATCTACTTTTCTAGGCAAGGCTTCATCTCAGCGATGAAGACATCGCAAATATAATATATATATATATATATGTATATATATATGTATATATATGTATATATATCTGAATATATATATATATCTGTATATATGTATATAATAGTATATATGTATATATATCTGTATATATGTATATATGACATCTGTATATATATATATATATAAATATATATATATATATAAGGTGGTTTGCCTTTCGGTGCTTAAGCGTCATTTCCATTAACCCCGTGCGACTGGCACACCCCCCCGCGTCGTGAAAACGAATTAGGGGCGCATACGTTCCCCCACCCCTCCCCCGGTGGCACGTAACGCACGTAACCTACAAGAAATGTGCTAATGGGAGACGCAACGCATGCAGAGTGCTCTGTATAGACGGTGTAGACTGCATCACCGGTAACAGTCAGTGTCATGGATTATGCGAAGGAGTGAAGTAAGAGACGAGTGGGGGGATGAGTGCAGAGAGAGAGAGACAAACAGACAGAAACACAGAGAGAGGGAGACTGAGAAGCATACGGAGACGGGGGACAGATACAGTGAGACAGAGACAGAGAGAGGGAGAGGTGTTGCGATAGTAGTAGTAGTATTAGCAGTAGTAGCAGCAGCAACAACAGTAGCAGTAGCAGTAGTAGTAGTAGTAGTAGTAGTAGTAGTAGTAGTAGTAGTAGTAGTAGTAGTAGTAGTAGTAGTAGTAGTAGTAGCAGTTGTAGTAGTAGTAGTAGTGGTAGCAGTAGCAGCAGTAGTAGTGGCATAGGCGTACGGGAGTTTTCAGCAGTGGGGGGGGGGGCAAAGATTGAACTTCTGCCCGAAAAATACATCCGTCAAAAAGTTAGTCGTTCGCGTCCGTGTTTGCCCGAAAAACCTGACTTGCCCGAAAGTTGAGACGACCTTTTTTTTTAGTCGTTTGGGGTTTTTGCTTGAAAAAAACACCAAACTTGCCCGAATTTGGGAGGCAATTGCCGCCCCTGCACCCCCGCCTCGTACGCCTATGAGTAGTGGTAGTAGTCAGTCTCTCTCTCCATCTCTGTCTGTCTGTCTGTCGGTATATATCTGTCTGTTTGTCTGTTTGTCTATCTGTCTGTCTGGCTGTCTGTCTGTCTGTCTCCCTCTCTCCGTAGAGCAGACACATGCAGACGTTCTGCGTGTACCAACTCCTCTCCTTGCTGAGTCTCCGCTTTGAGCTTCTCCACATCCATCTGTCATCATCCAATCCAGCGTCATCATCTATCTTCGCTTTTTTCTTCGTGTCCACCTTAATTCCTTCCATTTATCCACCGATGTCCGTTCCTATAGAAGTCTGAGTCTCATCCTCATCCCATCCTCATCTCATCGTGTGTACCAATCCATTTCCTTTTCGTATTATATCTGTATACAAAAGCAAAAGAAGTGTTCGATTGCATAGGGTATTCATGGTCTAAGTCTTTAACGGTTTTCGTACGCCTATATGCATACGCAAATGCAACACAGCATGCAATACAACTGTATTTTGTAATTTATTGCCCTTCTTACAACGCTCGGAAGTGCACAAGACCCTACAACGGACCATACATACAACAGACCATACAACAGACCGTACAACAGACCATACAACAGACCATACAACAGACCCTACAACGGACCATACATACAACAGACCATACATACAACAGACCGTACAACAGACCATACAACAGACCGTACAACAGACGATACAACAGACCATACAACAGACCATACAACAGACCATACAACAGACCATACAACAGACCATACAACAGACCGTACAACAGACCATACAACAGACCATACAACAGACCATATACAACAGACTATACAGCAGAACATCCATGGCTAGTGTGTAATCATGTAGATGTTTCGGGGAGGAGTTCTTTCAAGGAACGCCATATCCTCAGAAAATTGAAGAGAAGCTTTTAACATGTAAAGTAAAGAGTTATTGATTGGCGGGATTAAGAAATAGAAGATACAATTAGATGATACACTAAAAAATTTAACCAGATGATCAGAAACCTCAAATCGTGAGCTTATACAACGGCGAATCTTACTCAATGATTAAACAAAGGTCATCAGAAAAAGAGAGATGACAAGAATAAAAGATGAGGAGTCTATAACAATACATGCATGATGCATTGATGATACAAGTTCTGATACTGTCTTTCTTCCAAAGCTCATATGGCGCCGAGCATTAATAATAACAATGACAATTTCTATGGCGCCGTAACACAGCATCTCAGCATCATTGTGAGCGTAGGACTTGCTCAATGTAGGCCTACCTATATATAATATTATAATTATATATATATACAGTAACTGTCTCGGACGATGCTCTCGAGACCGTGTCCTCTGCGTGTTACAGGACAAGTGCTCTAACAACTCGGCTACCGTGCCCCCACCTCCATGGACAGTGCGATGTACACTGCAGGCACTCTGAACAATGATGACAAACCCATACAAAAACAGTAAAGCCGTTAGCCTACACGGTGATTCATTAAAAAACGTCCCATACATATTTCACTGTAACAACTCGGAACTCAAATGTCATGCTATGTG
This sequence comes from Lumbricus rubellus, assembly GCA_945859605.1. Taxonomy (NCBI): domain Eukaryota; kingdom Metazoa; phylum Annelida; class Clitellata; order Crassiclitellata; family Lumbricidae; genus Lumbricus; species Lumbricus rubellus. The sequence goes on from OX243817.1 coordinate 23,997,004, forward strand.
AAAGAAATTTTAAAGGAAGACAGAGGAGTTATTTCTAAACATTTGGAAAGTTAAAGTTTATGTTCAAATTGACCCCCTTTGGCAGCTACGCATGCGCGAAGACGAGAACGCCACTGTTTGACTGATTCATCAATGATGCGCTGATCCATCTTGCCCATGCCTCCACAACTCGACTTACATATATATATATATATATATATATATACAATATATATACATATACAGGGTGGGCCAAAAAAAGTGAGAACATCGCGTAAAAAGTAGTATAATTGCATCAAAACTTATTTCACTGTATCCATAATAGCTTAAATTGTTCACTCATTCACTTACTTATCTATTTAGTTACATGATGTCTTTATTTCGACGTATTGTTAAGCAAAATGTACAACTCAAAACGTACAAGAGTGTGATCGGGCAGAAACTCAATGAAAATGTCACTTTGAAACGCTTGCAACGCAGTCGGCAGCTACAAGAGCAGTTTGCTAATGAGAGAAGTGTACGAAGCATCGGGTTTACAGACGAAAAGACATTCACCAGTTAATTGTTTATTCCGTTGAAACAGCGAAAAATGTAAGTTCAGGAAAGTCGACTCATACGAGAACGTGACCATTAATTTTCAACCGCGCGGTATCATGGTGTCAGTTGGTGTGTCTCGAATGGGGAAAACTAATATTGTGTTCGTTGAACCAGGCGCCAAAGTAAACAGTGAATATTATTGTGGTCATGTTCTGAGACAAGGCGATATGTGATCGCCATAACTGGACATTACAGCAGCAAGATGGAGCTCCATCTCATACAGCGAGAAATACAATCAACTTTCTTTGGCAGGAAAATGTTAACTTCATCGAGCCAGACATGTGGCCACCGAACAGTTGTGATTTAAACACAGTAGATTATGCCATATGAGGTGCTTTGCAAGAAAAAGTCTACCTTCGGCGAAAAGTTACCACAGTTGAGCATCTCAAGTTGGCAATAATCGAACTTCGAAGAATGAAGAAAACTGGGACAGCGTTTTATTGACATGCAGTAGCATAAACGAGTGGCGTTGACGCTTAGAAAAACTCATTGAGAAGCAAGGAGGACACATTGAACATGATTTCTGATTAGCTAAATACTTGGCAAACAAAAATATATGAAAACAATATAATTAATTTAATTATATTTGTAAATAACTCGTATTCTACAAGGTGTTCTCACTTTTTTGGCCCACCCTGTATATTATGTATGTGTCTTGCGATACAGTAAAGAAGATCTTGTTTGGTAAGGCTTTATTCCAGTATTTAGTCAATCAATAAATGTTTATATCTGGCCGTCCATTATATACATATGCATATATATATATATATATATATATATATATATATATATATATATATATATATATATATATATATATAAAATTATATTTATATCTATGTCTGCATCTGTCTGTCTGTTTGCCTCTTCCTGTCTAAAGTGTCTAAGCAATGTAAGCATCTTTATTATACTGTGTATACGTTGATTGATGCTTTATGTATAGATGGGTGAGTCACTGCAGGCTGTTCTGTTGATTGAATACGTTAATTCTGTGTTGATTGTGTGTGTGTGTGTGCAGATCATACGGTCTATGTTGATTGAACTGTGTTGATTGTTTTGATTGTTTTGATTGTTTTGATTGTTTTGATTGTTTTGATTGTTTTGATTGTTTTGATTGTTTTGATTGTTTTGATTGTTTTGATTGCGTGTGTAGATCATACGGTCTATGGCTCTGCTCACTTCAGTCTCTGGAAGATCTGCTCCTGCGTTCATCTTAATTGCTCCAACATCGAACACACGAGTGAGTATACTCATCGATAATTATATACAATATACTAGCTATACCCGGCCACGCGTTGCTGTGGCTGAAAAGAACGTCCAGACCATCCCTCTCCTCCTAGATACTTGATTCCGAAGGAACTGAGTTACATTTTTATTTATATAGAATAATAATATATAATATACACGTATATACAATGCATGTGTATTGTGCATAATTACTGAAAATAGGCCTACCTACCTTTCATATGCTTGTAGTAGGCCAGTGGGATCACGTGGTTTCTGCTGAAGTTTATCATAGAAAATGGCGGATATGAAACAAGATTTGCTGGAGACAACTGACTTGCTTTGGTCACTGGATTTGTTTCCATGGCTCCGCAAGTCCGCAGTCTACATCTTACCCCATGTGCTCTTGTTTCCTGATCTTTCCGCTGCTTCAACGTCAATAGGCAGCTCAACATACATGTAGAAGACCCTGTCTGGTTATTTGTACATATTATGAAGTCGTTATTATTAACAATAATAATAATAACGACAATTTATATGGCGCGCCATATAAATTGTCATTATTATTATTACAAGACACAAGTGCGCCTCACATAAAACTATTAGCATGATAGGACTTACAAAATAAATAAGTCGTTTGGACTGTAGCTTATCCGTAGATGAATACAATAATAGGTTCTATATAATTATTTGTGTGTATACCATGCTTATAAAGTTATACATATGGAATACATATACAGGGTGGTCCAAAATAAACCGCACAGTGACAGTTTTCTTGATATAATGTATAACAATTCAATGTTTAATGCCATTTTTCTAACTTATTTATATATTTTCTCTGACGTCATTATCGACTTCATCATTATTTATCATAGTTTATGGTAAAGAAGTTGTTGTTTATCACTCCATCACACACCGCCAAGAACACTATGGGGTATCTGCGACGTGAGAACATTTCTTTCATTGAGCCCCCAAACAGCCCGGACTTGAATCCAGTCGACTGCGCTGTTTTGGGCGCCCTTCAACAGATGGTATACCGTCGTTGAAGTTTCACCACAGTGAATCAGCTGAAAGAAACAATCGTCACAGAGGGGACCAACCGACCAAGCTGTCACAACGTTTCATTCACCGCGCAATTGATCAACGGCGTCGTCGGCCTCAATGCGTGTCGAGCAGCAAGGAGGACACATTGAACATTTTATGTAACGAAATCCATCCATGTAATGTTACAGTAAAAATAATTGCTGTGTTTTTGTGAATTTTCACGGTTATTATTTGAATTGGTCTGAATAAAGTACTATCAATTTATCATTGTGCGGTTTATTTTGGACCACCCTGTATATTTATATTTATATGTATCTGTACACTGAGATATATGTATCGAATATGCAATTATTCGTAGGGTCTATACTTTGACGTATGTTATTCTCTTTGATTGTCAATATTTTTTCTCTGTATTATTTTGAACAACAGTACTGCTGAGAGGTTTCTTCTTTCAGCTTGACAATGGAGACTTCAAGGATACAGTTAAGTTTCAGGACAAGAATTTGCAGACACACAGGTAGACAGATAAATGGATGGTTGAATGGATGGATGGATGGATGGATGGATGGATAGACGGATGAATGGATTAGGTTGAGAGGGTATGGATGGACGGATGGACATTGGACAAATGGACGGATGGATGGATGAAAGGATGGATGGACGAATGGACGAATGGACCGATAGATGGATGGAAGAAATATACAATGTCCAGAATTGATAAGTATAGGCCTATACACGTCCAACCTATGCTAACATGTCTAAGCTGTAGTAACTTAGCTCAATACTTTCCTCCATCTCAAAGCAGCAGATTCCAGCACAGCGGAAGTGCCGTGTGGAAATTCCAGCCCAGGGACCAGATTCTCCGCTCTTGGGGGTGATGTAAATTATAACAATGCGAATGGCTCTTTCACTGATATGACGTACATGTATAGGCTACATGCCTGTGTGAAGGCCATCTCTCCTCAAAATGGAGACGACGTCATTCTGTTGCTGCAGCAGCTGATATCGATGAAACAATGAACCCGCTGTCGTCGGTTGCAATCGTAAACAACTGTCCCTTGCGCATTGAACAGCATGGCAGCCGGTTGACGTCGTTTTTCAGATGATGCACAACAATCGTTCTGTCGTCGTATACCAGACGAATATAATAAGAAAATACCTATTATTATTATTAGAATGTTGAACACAATGTTGTCGTGTACCTTTTAATTATTAGGGAAGGTTTATACGGTAATGTTAAACATGGATGGGTTGGTGGATGGATGGATGGATAGATTGATGGATGTATTGATATATGGATAGATGGATCAACAGATAGATAGAGGGATAGATAGATAGATAGATAGATAGATAGATAGAGGGATAGATAGATAGATAGATAGACAGACAGACAGACATACAGACAGACAGTTAGTTAGATGGATGGATGGATGAATGGGTGAATGGGTGGGTGGATGGATGGATGGGTTGGTGGATGAATGGATGGATTAATGGATAGATGGGTGGGTGGATAGATAGACAGACAGAGGGATGGATAAATGGATGAATGGATAGATGGATAGATGGATGAATGGATGAATGGATGTATGGATGGTTGGGTGAGTGGGTGAGTGGAAGAGAGAAAGCGATTGTTTTACGGCCATAGAAATACGAACAGCTGGGAGCGTATAGATTCGTCCGTGACTCTGACGCCATATTGAGGAGGAGGAGCGTGTGACAGGTCACCATGCAGTCGCCATCGTCGTTTGCCAGTGAATTGCAGTCTACGTGTTGCCACTCCTAACGCAATTACCAGTCGACTCTGACTCAGAGTCTCAGACTCAGAGTCTCAGACTCAGAGTCTCAGACTCAGAGTCTCAGACTCAGAGTCTCAGACTCGGAGTCTCAGACTCAGAGTCTCAGACTCAGAGTCTCAGACTCGCAGCAGCAGACGACGACGACAGTGATACATTGAGTAATTATCAGAAGTAGCGAGGCACGTGTCGAGCATGGCGTAGAAATGTATATAGCGCCATATGTGGTCACCTCGCTCTTCGACCGATGACTTTTCTCGATGCTGCGTGGCCATGGTGTTGCCGCCATATACAGTCGGATAAATTGGCGATAAATATTCAACAAATGCGCAAAGACAAAACGCCGTTTCGCCAAACGATGATGCATAATTGATGTGCCCGTCGTGTCGGAAGTGGGGGCGCCACTGTAGCAGATGGTGTCAGTAATCGCTCGCTTTGATTGATGAGATGGGGTGGAGTTGGGAGTGGGGGGTTGATCGCGTTGAGTGGCCTTGACCCTATAAGTTGTGAACAGTGCTTAAAGTGTGGAAAAATAAGTGCCTCATACATTTCCAGGCTGTGCTGGCCAATAAGTAGCATGCAGGACGGCTTTCAGATTTTAAAATAAATGCATGGACGCCGTCCATGACCGTCCAACCACACTTTAAGCTCTGGTTGTGTGCCAGCAATGTAGGTCCTTCGTTAGCAGAGCTTTTAGAGATTGCTGGATAGGCGAAGGAAGACTGTTCAAAAGTGTCTGATTAGTTAGTCAGTATAGGAATTGTTCCAAATCAGTATTGGATCTGTTTCTGAAAAGATATTAGTATAATTGGAATTGCCTAAAAATAATATTGGAGTCGTTTCAGAATTGGTATTAAATTGATTAATATATATTTATTGCACATTTAACTCATTATACAATCATGAACATTGCAGTACAGTACATTGGGAGCCAACAAGAGCTATAGTAGCTTATATTATTATGACCCCTCTTACCAAAATAAGCTTAATATTCATGAATGTTTTCATAGGATCATACATCATCGTCATTAGAATTGTTTCAAAACAAGTAATGAAATAAATTATTTGCTTTAAAATTAATATTGGGATTGCTTCGAAATTATTATTAGAGTTGTTTCAAAATTAATATTGGAATTTTTCTATATTTTTAAAATTATTATTATAATTTTTAATATCTTCGTCAAACAACATCAGATACATAAAGCACAATGAACAAATATTTTTATTGGAATTGTTTCAAAATTAATATTAGTTTTTTTGTCAAAATTTCATCAATTGTGCTTTCGTTGTCTCTCTTTTCAAGGAATAATTCAAAATTTATTACATCGATATCGTCCAACCTTTAATTAAAGACTGACCTTAATTTTGCATTCAGCCTCGCATTTTGCTATAGTTATCTCCAATGATGCATTGTGTCATAGCCGAAGCAATAACCAAAAAGGTCTCTTTGATAAAGATTTTCAGCGCCATTATGCAAAGACTGTGGAATGTATCCGGAGATCATGTTATTTCATCGGCGCTGATACTAAGTAACAGCACATCGGTAGCTTCGTAAGATCTTAGATGGCTCAACCCTATAGTTGGTTCAGTATGAGAATAGGATGAAAATGCGAAGAGAGCAAGCCCCTATTAGCCTATGTACGGCGACCATGTGCAGGAAGAGTGAAAAGTGCGGTGTCTTGTTAGCTAGTTAGCGCATCGCATTGGAATTGTTTTCGAAATCTTATCGAAAGAACTGTTTTTGTTTTCGCTAAATTTTGAATCCCTTCTAATTCTAATCAGTTGATTCTTGTTATGTTCTGTCACAGCAGTTGCAATGGCTGTCAAATTTTTTATGACGACTCTGTGACGACTCTGACGAGCGCTTCATTCGCCCCGTTGCTTTTGTCAGTATACTTTGTCTCCCGGTGTTTTGTCTCCCGGTGTTTTGTCTCTCGATGTTTTGTCTTCCGGTCTTTTTTTTATCTCCAGGTCTTTTATCGCCAGGTCTTTTGTCTCCAGGTCTTTTGTATCCCGGTCTTTTATCTCCGGGTCTTTTATCTCCAGGTCTTTTGTCTCCAGGTCTTTTATCTCCAGGTCTTTTATTTCCCGGTCATTTATCTCTAGGTCTTTTATCTCCCGGTCATTTGTCTGCAGGTCTCTCTCTTCCCGCATGAATTTGTGCTGTCGTAAAACTGTCTGAGTCGGACTCTACGGAGATTTACATCTCGCCTGAGCGGATATCGCCAGACAGACATGCAGACAGACAGACAGACAGACAGACATGCAGACAGGCAGACAGACAGACATGCAGAAAGACAGACAAACAGACAAACAGACAGACAGACATGCAGAGAACTCTAGCGGCGCACACAGGAACATTCAGGTGAATGCAGACAAAGAGAGAGAGACAACACGCAGACAACGTGGCACAGACAGAGTGAAAGAGGCAGACATAGTGAGAAAGACTTAGACAGATCTAGACAGACTTAGACAGATGTAGGCATGTATACGAGGCCAAAGGATAAATCCTATAAAACACCATGCAAGCGACAACGATTCGAAGCTTTACACCTTGCACAAGTGTCATTTTACATGACACCTGCAGTCTTTGCCTGTCAGTGTCTGTCTGCATGCGTTTGCGTGTCCTTGTGCGTGTACGTGTGTAAATGCAGGCCCGCATTAAGGGTGCTGCGGGCCCGGGTGCTGTGATTATCTTTGCGGGCCCTCTTCTTTCAGTCGCCGGTCCACGAGGCACATAATTAGGCCTATACCAATGTTTACTAATGAGTAAAGCCTAAGGATGCTTTTCTTATGGTACTTACTTTACTTAGCACAGTCTTAGTCCTTCCTCGCGCTGGTAGCGCATCGGGCGACACAGCCTCTCCACGTTAAAGGTATTTAAATAAGGTATCCTTTTTTCTTATTGTCTAGGGCCTATGTCTCTGATACACAACACCACACTCGATCCATCAATGTTTTATCAGCCGTTTCTTTGGATCCCTGTTAATGTTTTCTTCTCAGTTTATCATAATTCTAACAGGGGCCCATAAGTTGTTCTTCCAATTTTCAGATCTAATAAAATAAAACATCCGATTACTTTCGCAGACTCCTGTAATGTCCTGGTAATCCGCTCTTAAGAGCATCGATCATGAACTTCTTGTACCAAGGTCTCGGAATGACGGTGAAGAAGGATAACGTACACACAGTAAAAGAGATGCAAAAAGACGTTGGTAGAACACAGACTGAGAGCAGACTCACCGCTAAGAACGGTCATTGAAGAAAAAATGAAGGGGAAGCGAACAAGAGGAGGACCACGACAGATTGTATGATGACAAAAATGTAATGGATATGGAAACCTCGAGGAAGGACCGAACGTCGAGAAGAATGGCGACGTCGGACATTTTAACCTGTCTATAATAGGCAGTAAACTAGAGTAGAAGATACAAAAAAACATAGGTTTAAGAAGTTAGGAGTTAACCATTGAAATTTCTTGAACTAGGAAGCCTATATGTCTCTCATTTCAAGAGGCAAGTGAGAATGACGGTACTGCGTAGCCGTTCTTCATTAAATCACTGTCGAAGGGTCATACTTTAAAAGTTAGAACTATAGTAATAATAAGTGTCTGCGATTTCAACTAATTCATAAATTGTTAGTTTGAGTTAATAAATCTGACTTGTGCGAAAACATTGCAAAATTTCGTCGACAATGACATCGTATAGGCGTATTAATCATAGGCGCAACCACCCTATGGGACCCACGGGACGCGTCCCCCCCAACTTTTGAGTGGTCCCCTCTCTTTATTATTATGGTCCCCCCCAACTTTTAGGACGTGATTCATTATGGTCCCCTCCAACTTTTAGGACGTGATTGCGCCTATGGTATTAATGTTGTAGCAAAATCTGGTTAATTTTTTTATCATTTCCAAAAATGCGGGCCCCAAAACCTGCGGGCCCGGGTGCTGCAGCATCCTTAGCACCTACCTTAATGCGGGCCTGTGTAAATGTGTGTGTCTGCCTGAATGTATGTGGACCTATCTGTCTCTGTTACGTGTTCATACATTTTGATTGCGCTACTGCAGTTCGGTTGATACACGCAGCCTGTGACGCAGGCCCTAATAATAGGCTAATAATAATAATTTATGCCAAATGGCCCATAATTTTATTTCGAACGAGGCCGCAATACTTAGGCTATGCAGTCGGACAGAGAAAATATAGATGTCAGTTTTCTAAGTGGAAGTGCTCCCTCTTGTAGCCTACCTATGTGCGGGCGCTCATGACACGAGCATTTCTATGACGACTATAGGTCTAACCTACATAAGATGGATGTCAGTTGTAAATTTGCTAATATTAAAAAATCATGAAATTCTGTGCAGCTTCGTATGATCCCAGCCAACTGTGTAGCCAACTGTCTTTCTGCACTAGGTGCAATTTGCTTGTTCAAAACCAGCGCCTGCGCGATGACATTTAACGCAACTGTATATAGTTATATACAATCCAATATGGCTGCCGGTCTTTTTTACGCGTTCGTTGATTTCATTTCGTCCCTGGAGGCAGCAGAACGGAATTTCTCCGACGTCGCCGTCGTTCATTTTCCCATTTCCATCGTCGCTTCCTTAAACAGCTGGAGAAACCGCCGCACCGAGCCCTCTCCACGCGCCTCCTTCATCCATCCATCAACTCTGCGCCTTGGAAATGTTTTCCCTACGCTTGCCCACCCCCTCTCTGCCCGGCTCCGTCCGGTGGCATTGCCGACGGTTGCCGTTTAACCACTGTGGGCAATTTGTTTGCTGTCGATTGCCCCTCCTCCTCCTCCGTGTATGTATTGCCACACAGTTCATTTGGCTGCGTTCGTTCGGTGGCACGCTGATCTTTAGAAGAGAGATTGCAACGAAAACAACTGAATGTGTGGCAGAAAACGCGTCCAGTGAACCATGTTCAGTCACTTTCTTCTTGGTCTCTTCTCTTCCGTCAGGCGTACGTCATCGATGAAGCCTCAACATGTCGTCCATTACTTCTGGCCATGATATGGGCAGAAACTGTAGGGTTGCTTTTTTATGGCCCACCCTGTATATACATACAATCACACAGAAATACATGCATACAGTTTAATTTTTTAAGTCACCTGCTAGCAGCAGTGCTGGAGCCACTCTCGGCTGACTTCTCGACTTATAGGCTAATCGACTTCGGTAATTCTGTACAACAAGTATTTGCCTAATAATGAATCGCATTTTGAAACCTAATTTGCTGACAGAGCGATCGATGACTGTAAGATGCTAATACGAATTCATGATATAGGCCTAGGCCTAAGGTAACTGACGATCCATGCTATAGACTAGTATGTCAACAAGGAAATAGCCTACATGTAAAACACTGCAAACACATGGTCTTAGGCTACGCTCAAATACTCGCTCAAACTGCATTCAGTCCATTCCCTGTGGGTTTTTTCATCAACCCAATGGTTCCCGGCCTTTTTCAGAGCAAAAGTCATTCAGCCAACGGCGTCTCGCCTTAATTTAATTTGTGTTTTTGCTGGGTGCTCCTTTATCTTAATTACGCTCGGGCAACGTTCTTTTTATTCAACGATCTGTGGCACCTATTTCTACACTACATGACATTGTATACTGAGGATGAATAGTACATGAACTGGGCGTTCTGGCTTCAAGCTAAAAATAGGGACCTGTCGTATAATTTTGCTCAACCACGTGACGACGCGTGCATAATTTATCGGTCTTCATTTGGACAGGAATTTAATCATGGAGCAGTTCGTTAATAATTATTGACATCCGTGATGTTTAATTTGACGTGGATGTTGTCGCATGCTTTGACGTCTTTAAAAGACACGCTCGTGAATAAGCTGGGTCCCTACGATTGGCTTTCGAGTGGCGTTCTAGAAATTTGTAGATTTCGATTACAATTTGCTTATTATATTCATCTGACTGATGCTCATGTGCAGAGCACATCTCATAGTTCATGGGGCGTTACATAAATTCATTTGTTTATATCGAGAAATGCTGTTTGAGAATTGAAGAGAATAGACCTAACTGGGAGGAGGTCAGACGCTGATTTTATGTGGAGTTTGTTGTGCAATGAAGACTTCGCTGTATAGTGTCCTAAGAAAAGCTAGGGTGTTTGAACCCCAAAACCCAGGGCAATTCTCATCCTGAATACATGTTTTTGCTCTTGTTGCAGTTACAATTATTATTTTTATAAGTTTTAGTCACCGCAATGTTTGCATGGTCATAGACCCAATTGAAATAGGCCTATTCGCATAATATTAGAATCTGACTTCTGGAATAATAAATATATTATCTCGCTGTACGGCTGATTCCTTTTATGACTGCTTCTCTGTTTGGCCGAACAAGATCCGCTTTCTGTTGCTTTTGCTTGTATCTCCACTATATAGGCAGAATCTTGTCTTCTCGGTGGTAGGCCCTCGACCTGGAATGGCCTCCCTTCCTAGAACTCCTACTCAGGCATTTCTATTTTATCGTATTTATTTGGCCACGCTGGGGTTGGAAGCGCTTCTGAGTAGTCGGATTGTAGTCCCCTTATAGTGCGCTATACAAATTCCTGTTATGAAAATTGAATGAATGAACGGCTGTTTCCTAGTATGACTGTTCCCTATGTGGCTAGTGCTGTGTTTGGCTGGGTGTCTGTGTTCCTCTGTGTGGCTGGCTCGTCTGCAACAGACTGCATTGAACGGCAAACGCTGAAATGCATCAACAAATTTCAGGTGCAAATGATCCGAGTGACACGTCTCGCAATTTTTCCGCTTAGGCTATACGTCTTAACGAGAGGGTTGCAAAAAGATTCCAGTTGTTGTGCCTATTGTTTTGAGTATATGATGCAACCTCATTACAAATGACCTTTTAGAGAAGGTAATTTGTAAAGAACGCTGCATCCTTAAAAATGACCTTTTAGAGAAGGACATTATTTTGTAAAGAAGGTTGCATCCTTAAAAATGACCTTTTAGAGAAGGACATTATTTTGTAAAGAAGGTTGCAACCTTTAAAATGACCTTTTAGAGAAGGTCATTATTTTGTAAAGAAGGTCGTATACTGCTGAAGTGCAGAGGGTAATTTTGCGACAATACAATCTTACGGTACCACGCAGGAAAGTCCCCCCACTTAAGATTACGGTAATTATAATTGATGATAGTAATAATACACGCCTTTGCTGTTGCTGACTTGCTGAGGGTGCTCAATGTCGTCGTCGTCGTCATCATCATCATCGTCGTCGTCATCATCATCATCGTCGTCGTCGTCGTCGTCTCCTAAGACCGTGTCTTTTGGAAAGACCGAGTACTTTCGTTGAAGTATCCTTCAGTACACACGCTGTAACAATCCATCAATGAGAAGAACCTCTTCTTGTAATCGTGCATGCGACAGCGATCTGTTGAATTCACACGACTAATCCGCTTGTGAATAATAACCTGAGAGCAGCGACACCAAGTGGCGTGGATTAGAGAGCGCATGCGCGTGTAAGCATCAATTTCCTGTTCTTTGTCTGCAGTCCTTGACCCAAAAATTATAGACATGTAATGTAATTAGTAATGTCTTCAGCGCTGCTCACTTGTGTTATGGCCATTCATGACTGCAGTAGCTTAAACTCCCCTATAGCACTCCCAATGTGCGAACCACGAGAGAAAAAAACAGATCTTGGAGGAAAGAGAAAGATGCAGATAGCGATCCGGAAAGATGGTCTTGCGTTGCATAAGTAAGTAAGTATATACTTTAATGAACCGCCTTCAAACGCAATGCATGCGGTCAGTTAAAGCCAAACGAGTGAAGGAGAGTGAATGCGAAATGAAATGTTAAGCAAAAGTGACTTATAGGGTTTGCATTGAGCTCAGATGTAAAATCTTCCAGGCGGATATCATTATCATTGTTGGGGAATGGCTGAAAATGGAGCATCATTTTCGGAGCAGAGAACTTCTCATCAAGTATCATTTTCGGAGCAGAGAACTTCCCATCAAGCTTTTTGGGAGCAGAGAACTTCCCATCAAGCAACATTTTTGGGAGCAGAGAACTTCCCCCGAAATCAAATCCTGGCTACGGCCTTGCCACCAAACAATGGTTATAGGATTTGCTCTACTCTCTCTTCCCCTAAAATATACAAATGCAGTTGATACAATAATATATTATATCGCATATTATACTGCAGAAGTCTCGAGGAATTTCCAAGAGTCTGAAGTGGTGTCCGGACAATTCGGCACCGGACAATTCGGACCGGACAATTCGGACCGGACAATTCGGACCGGACAATTCGGAACCGGACAATTCGGAGTGCATGTAAAAATATTGCTCTTACGGCTATGAAACTTTTGTTTATCAATGGTATGAAATAAAATTATATGGCACCAAGCAAATATTGTCTGATCTTCTAAAATTTAAACAATAACATAAATAAGACACTGAAATTAGTAGCTAAATGCAATAAATTATCAACTTATAGGCATCTCAATTAGATCAATGGAAGTTTCATACCTATAGGCCCATGGGATTTTTTATGCCCGATATATAGTGAGGTGTCAGATTAATATTAGTTTCGACAGTATACATTTTGGGCGATGAAAATGTCCCATCACGAATTTGGGCTGCAAAGAATTGTTTGGTCCGAATTGTCCGGTCCGAATTGTCCGGTCCGAATTGTCCGGCGCCGAATTGTCCGGGAACCGTCTGAAGTATAGTTAAAGTGCGGGTAATTCGTAAATAAACCATAGACGACAACAAAGGAGATATTCGCCGACAGAAGAGCGAAGAGTGCAAGAGAATCTGCTGAAAGGCAATAAAACTGGCGACATAACAGTCGAGGAAAAGTCCTGTAAAACCTAGTGGAGTGGCCTGCCGTACGATAGCTCACCACTCTGTCAATTATTTACTCGTCTTGATTAGTGGCAGCGACACACAAAGAAATAGAAGGACAGGAAAGAGGACAGAGACAGAGACTTGGACATACAGTATGGATAGAGACATGTAAAAAATATCAGACTAGCGGCAGATTAGACACGGCACAAACGTGCAGCGTAGGGACAAGAATGTCAATATAACATTGCGATGTAGTTGACGACTATAGCAGTTGTGTAATTTCAGTTTGTGTTATGCCGACAAATAATTATTACTGGACGGGGGACTGAATGAGATCTAGAATTCTAGATGAAGGACGACCTGCTGCTATGCGCTCGGTCCTGATCAGTTATATTATATTCCACTATAATTAATTACTGTCGATGCATGAGGTCCTCAAGTGCGTTCGTTTGCATACTATATAGGCTTAAACCTTCCTCGATACGAGGGTTGGTCGTTTGCATACTAGGCCTACAGGCCCTACACCGTGGTTAAAAAAGTATCTTCATTGCTCTGAGAAGACGAACACTGGGATAGTGAGTGAGTGGCTGCCTCATGATGAGTGCCATGCACAGAAGTTCGAACCTTCGAGTTTCAATAATGTACGTTGACATGCGTTCAAATTCCTCCTTCTCCCAGTCTTTTTTGGACCCCCAAGAGGAATCTGACGAGGTTTTTTTCGTTTGTTGGAGATGCCCTGAGTGCTTTTTTGATGAGATTTGCGATTGAGGACTTCGTTTGCATACTACACCGTGGTTTTAAAAAACCCTAAGCGAAATTGTTTTGCATTAGGCTATGTCTCTAATACCTGATCGATGGCATATCAAGATAAAATTTTCCAAATATTTAGAGAAGTGGACCAAGAATATGATTCCAAAATTTCATGAGACAAAGTTGAACGGATAAAAATATATGAATATTAATTAAACTTCATATATATTGATTAGCTTTTATTCATTAGAATTTCCCTGCCCACCCCACCAACCCCCAAAGTCCTCAATTGCAAACCTCATCCAAAAAAGCACTCTGGGCATCTCCAACAAACGAACCTCATCAGATCTCCATTGGGGGTCCAAAGAAAGACTGTGTGGAAGTTAGGGGAGGGAGGAATTTGAGCGCACATCAACGTACGTTGTTAAAACTCGAAGATTCGAACCTCTGTGCTTGGCACTCATGAGGCGTGCACTCACTCACTATTCCCAGTGTTCGTCTTCTCAGAGCAACGAAGATGGTTGGCAGTGGGAGTGACGCTGTTTCAGTTTCTGCTTCCCGTCTCCTCTCAGGCTCTCACCAATCTTTCTGTCCACCCAGCGTCGTCAGAGGACGCTGCCATGACTGTGTTTGCATAAAGCCAACGCTGCAAAGCCACGGCGCCACCATCATCGTCATCGTCGTTGTATTAAATTCACGCACGCTGCTATACACTGTGTCCCAATAAATCGAGACCCCTTTTTATAATGTGAATAAAACAGGCAAATCTTAATCGATTTTCAAAATTTTTTTAATGTTTTTATCCTGAGATAATTATCTACAAATTGGTAATTTATGAACGACCCTCACTAAAAAATTACGTCATAATGACGTCATTAATTTACATATTGAAACCAGATGTCAACAAAAATCGTTAGAAAATGGCGTTCAGCCAAGAAGACAGAATTGTAATAAAATTCTTACGGATAAATAAACATTACGGCGCAAAAAAGTTTATTCGAAAATTTCCGGACAAGGGATGGACAGTGAGCGGTCTAAAACAGCTTATAAGAAAAATTGATTTGACCGGTTCGTCGGAGCGTCGCGTTGGTAGCGGTAGACCGAGAACTGTACGGATAGATCAAAATATCGAACAAGTGCAAGAGCTCGCCTTAAGTCAAGAAGATAAACCGCAGTCGCATCTAACGTTGAGAGAAATCGCTCGAGAGATTGACATGTCAAAAAGTTCCGTGCACAGAATTGTCAAGAAAGACCTTCGCTTAAAATGTTTTAAGAAACGTCGAGCGACGGAATTAACAGAAGCCAACAAGCACGCACGGGTTGAGCGGTCAAAGCAACTGTTAGACCGGTATCCTGCTCACATGATAAATTTTATATGGTTCACGGACGAAAAGTTGTTTACCATCGCTACACCAAAGAACAGTCAAAATGACCGTGTGTATGCGGCCGCCGGAACTCTGAAGAAAAACATCTCAGCTGTTCGTTTGCTTCGCAATCGCTCGACATTTAGCCGGTCAGTCATGGTTTCGGTTGGCGTCTCGGCTCTTGGTAAAACACAAATCCATTTCATAGAACCTGGAGTAAAAATAAATGGAGCGTATACTACCGGGATTGTTTGCTGTCGGAAAAGTTGTTGCCTGATATCCGGGAATGTTCGGAATATTACACGTTTCAGCAAGATGGCGCTCCGGCCCACCGAGCGCGTCAAACTGTTGAAATGCTGACAAGGGAGACTCCGGATTTCATACCCCCTGATCTTTGGCCACCAAACAGCCCGGACTTAAACCCGGTCGATTACAAGATTTGGGGAGTAATGCAAGAGAAAGTTTATAAGACAAAAATCAGAGACATTGAAGAACTTCGTGAACGAATCATTATAATGCGTGGGAAGAATTTGATCAATTCGTTATTGATGCTGCAATTGGCTAATGGCGAACGCGCCTTGAAGCTTGTGTCGAAGCCGAAGGCGGACACTTTGAACACACCTTGTAGTATAATGTTAGTCAAATTTTAAATAAAATTAAACTGAGTTTATAATTGTGAAATAAAATTTAAGGTTATATAACGTAGATTTTTTTAAAGAAAACGTTGTGTTCGGTCGGTCTACTTAACATTTGAATTATCTTATGTAAATGACGTAATTGTGACGTCAATATTCATGCCAGAAACTTCATATTTGAATCATTGTAAGATAATTATCTCAGGATAAAAACAGTTTTAAAATTTTGAAAATCGATTAAGATTTGCCTGTTTTATTCACATTATAAAAAGGGGTCTCGATTTATTGGGACACAGTGTATACCCGCGCTTCTTAGATCCACCGGTAACGACTAAACTGCATTGAACGGAATAAGCTTATTGCATGGAACGACGCTAAGCCATTACCCTTTACTCTTTGCATGGATTACAGTGTACGCCTTATTACACGGATAACTATTCACTCTAGGCCTAATACAGCGAGACCCTAAATTCAGTCTCTTGAGTGAAAACTTTGGGGCGTAGTGCTGCTAACACATCGCACTCCCACGGTGTCCAAGTATGAGAACCACAGAAATATAACTGGAACTCTGGAAGACTTGGGAGTTCACCCATTATCCACTTGGAGTTGGGAATAAAACTGAAATTTAGGTTATACGGTAACTACGGGTCTTAACTCCTGCGAAAGACTGGGTTTGAACCGTTCAACACTTTCAGCATTTATTTTGACACCCTGCGCACTCTTCTTGGTGCAAATACTTCAAAATAGTACGAAACTCAGCGCACCACATGCGATTGTCGCATTTTGAAATTGCAACGCCAGACGTCGGACGGGAAGCACGGAGCGCCGTACGTTGAGCATACAGATCAATGCGATTTATGCGCCGCAGCTATCGTCGCCAACCGTGGTCTGGCGCTATATAAATGGCCATTGCAGACTTCTCGAGAGACGACGTCGCTCCTGCTTCACGTTCCTTCTGTCGAAAATAGACGTCAACAGAGACGAGCGTGTAATGAGAAAGACAACGAAACATCGCAGACGACAGATCACGACTTATACAAGAAAACGACCAACAGCAGAATATTAAACAAACGAATAAACTTTCCAACATCCTCTCAATAATTAATAAGAAAATAAAAACAAATTATTGAAGATCAAAGGTGGGTTGTTGTGCTCGGCTGCAGCAACGCATGTCGCCTGTTGACACTGACAGAGTATTGGGTGCGTTTAATAAGAAAGGAAACACTCTGGAACTAAGAAGAGCCCACCACGGACACGGAATCGCTTCCAACTATGCACTCCCAAATGTACACACATACATACATACATACATACATACATACATGCATGCATACATACATACATACATACATACATACATACATGCGTGCGTGCGTGCGTGCGTACGTACATGCATACATGCATGCATGCATACACACATACATACATACATACATACATACATACATGCATGCATGCATGCATACATACGTACATGCATACATGCATGCATGCATACATACATACATACATACATACATACATACATACATACATACATACATACATACATACATACATACATACATACATACATACATACATACACACACACACACATACATACATACATACATACATACATACATACATACATACATACATACATACATACATACATGCATACACACACACACACATACATACATACATACATACATACATACATACATACATACATACATACATACATACATACATACATACATACATACATACATACATACATACATACATACATACATAAATACATACATACATACATACATACATACATACATACATACATACATACATACATACATACATTCATTCATAAACAATGATCGTAATTACTTTCACAACATCGTGCTGTTTCTGTCGTAATTTCCTCTCGATTTGCTCGAGTCTCAATCCATGCGAAAAATGAGGGTGGCACAAAAAATCTCTGTCGACTGCCTGCATGGACAAACGGAAGTTGGTTCACTGTGGGATTATCGCGCATTGGCTGCTTTATTACTCGGTGATAAACGATAAGATAGGACTTCTTCTGTTATCGAATGTTTACATTATAATATATATATATATATAGAGAGAGAGAGAGACAGACAGACAGACAGACAGACAGACAGACAGACAGACAGACAGAGAGACAGAGACAGAGAGACAGAGAGACAGAGAGACAGACAGAGAGACAGAGAGACAGAGAGAGACAGAGAGAGAGTGATGATACCGACGGCAATTACTATCATTCTGCTATCATTGTTATCAGTGCTTATCACATTGCTGTCCTCTTATCTCTTGTCCATCGCTGCAAGACGTATGTGCTTCTGCGCATGTCTTTCTCTCTCTTTCTCAGCCCGTGAGACCACTGCAGCCGTGAAATTTTTTCTCACACCCAAACGGACTGATGAGAGTGTATGTTAATAAAAGCTGCGTTAGCCTATAATGGCGCTTTGGTTTATGACCGAATACATTTGTGGGCTATAGAACTGATGCTGTGTTTCTTGTAGTTCTCCTTATTTCTGTTCTCCCGATTGTGCTGCAGCTTCTGTATCTCGCCATTATTTTAAACTTTGCATATAAAAATCTATTTTATTTATTTCTGGCATTTGCCATAGCGCCCTTTCAAGCACGATACTCAGAGGCGCTCCCGACTACAGCGTGGACACAGCTTCAGAGTTTTACGCCGAAGCGCTGAGCAGTTGCAAGTGAAAGACTTGATCAAGGTCCCTACTCGGCGGCTTCAGGTTTAATTCGAACCTGGAACCCTGCGGCTCCAAGGCACCGACGCCACCACTACACCACCGCGCCCCACGTTTAGTCCGCAGGCTTCGCACATGAGTCTGCTCGTTTGTCCTTTCGTCATATTTCCGTCCGTCGTTCAATCCGCTCTTGAGTCTGTCCGTTTGTCCGTCAATTCGTCCTTTGGTCATTGGTCCGTCCGTCGTTTAGTCCGCACTTGAGTCTGTCCTTTTGTCCTCCAGTTCGTCCTTCAGTTCGTCTTTCAGCCTTCCAGGCATTGGTCCGTCCGTCCGTTGTTTAGTCCGCACTTGAATTCGTTCACCTGTCCTTCAGTTCGTCCTTAAGTGATTAGTCCGTCCGTCCGTTGTTTAGTCCGCACTTGAATTCGTTCACCTGTCCTTCAGTGATTAGTCCGTCCGTCCGTTGTTTAGTCCGCTTGCACTTGAGTCAGTCCGTCCGTCCGTTGGTCGGTGACTGATCATGTAGACATAATGTAGTTTAAGTGAAGCTAGACATCAATCGATCATCGTTAAGAAACCAATTATGATCCATGTACATTGTACACGTAATAATACGCGGAGGCGACGAGTGAGGAGGAGTGAGGAGGAGGAGGAGGAGGAGGAGGATGAGGAGGAGGAGGAGTGAGGAGGAGGAGGAGGAGGAGGAGGAGGAGGAGGAGGAAGAGGAGTGAGGAGGAGGAGGAGGAGGAGGAGGAGGAGGACGTGCATGCGGCACGGGGGTTCGCGCTCTCAAGTGTCAACGATTGTTCCAAGCGCATGTACATGTACAGTATAGGCTACATTGTACAAGTGTACACGCTTGTCTGCTCAAGTATTATCACTTCCATATATAATAGATGTGCCAAACTCTCTCCGTCGTTGTCTTCCTCCTCCTCGTCCTCCGCCTACTTCTCCTCCTCCTCCTTCTTCTCCTCCTCCTTCTTCTCCTCCTTCTCCTCCTCCTTCTTCTCCTTCTTCTCCTCCTCCTTCTCCTCCTCCTTCTTCTCTTCCTCTGCCATCATCCATCTTCATCTACTCCTCCTTCTACTCCTCTTGCTCTGTCTCTGCTATAATAATATTACACAGGCATAACATTATTATTGTTTAGGTCTCTTACATAATTACATTGTTTCTCTCACACGTCTTCATCGTTGGAAGCAGCGACGAAACTACTGTGCTGAATGCTGATGAGTTTTAAAGTTGATCGCCGCGTGTGTGTCTGTCTGTCTGTCTGTCTGTCTATCTGTCGTTCTGTCTATCTGTTTGTCTGTCTGTCTCTGTCTCTCTCACACACATCTATACATAGGCCAATATAGTATGCCTAGAATACAGCCTATGTTATATATACAGACATACCAAGACTGCATTGGATTGCATCAGATTGTGGACGAAAATATACGTCCACAATGGGTCACAGTTAGCGGTGGGGAAAAACCACACATAGGCCTACACATGCACATACAGTCATACACATACACATGCACAATAATTGCACATACAGTCATACACATACACATTAATTGCACGTACATGTACACATACACACATGCATGCCAACATACAAACGGAGTAAAAGAGGCGACAGCAGAGACAGAAAACGTTTTACATCGCTGCAGAAGAGTGTTGACGGCATTCTCTCGCATGCATCCATTGGCCGCTTCATTAGCATATCCATGGCAACCGGGTGCTTCTGTGCAGTTGTGTGGAAACCATAAACATCGCTTAAGATGTCGTCGGCTCCTCGTTCAACCGATGCTCGAACCTCCACACGATTCCATCGTCATATTATTAATTGCTGGGTTGATGCAAAGGTTCGCTGCCTTTGTTTGTCGCCAAATGTTTGATGACGATTAGCTTTGGGGTTGGGGTTGTGGGGGCTTGGGGGTTGGGTGGTTGGGTGACGCGACACGCAGTTAAATTAATGTCTAGCAGGGCTTTTTTAACGTGCAGTTGTACACAAAATGTGTGGTTCTAATGGATTTGTGCAGTTGTAGAAGCACTTCTGTACAGTTAAAACTAGCAAAAATGGTCATTGTCCTCCGATTGGAAGTAATTTGCCATGGAGGCTGGAAAAGGAAAGAAAAGAAGGAGTTTCGCAGTTCTAAAACTTCTTTTAAAACAGCCCTGATCCTGATGTCTAGTGTAGGCTACATGAAGGATGGATTCAATGTGCAAGGAAAATAGAGGAAGAGAAGACGATGAGACAGCTTGGAAGTCATCGGTGGCCTAAAATAATATTTTGTGCAGGAAGAGGCAAAACACGGTTGAATTATTCACAGCAAGAGCAGTGGCGAATTGGATAACACTCTTGTGGTATGAAATCATGTCCGCCCATGAAATATTGTCCGAGACATACTGTCATTGGTTAACGTGACCGCTGACGTCAGGTAGCAACTGTCAAACATAAGTATTAATAGAACCGTGAGATCCTGTCCGGGCAAAGACATAAAATACCAAAGATAATAATTCCAACACAGCCTGTTCATCTAATAATAGACATCGACATCTATATTAAGAACTTGTTATTAATAGTAACCACAGAGCGTTTCCGATAAAGACCTACAATACAAAAGATAATTCCAACGTTCCATAAAAATTGGGAGCTATAATTACGAGAAATAGGGCAAAGAAACACGGACTATTTATTTACGTTTAATTAACTAAGACTCTTCCATAATAATCACTCAATTATCTAGCCACGTGCTTCTCCGCATACTTGCTTTCAGAATTGAATGTTCTATTGAAACGCTAGGCCTATATTCGGACAACATTGGCGTTAAAACTCGGGGTCAAATAACTGTTTAAAACTGCTACACGCAGCCTACACATACTAAAATATTTGTAGCAATAATTTATATGTACTGGAGGGTGTCACGACAACTGGTCTACAGACAACTCGTCTAACGCCAAGTGGTCTACAGACATCCAGCGCTTTAAGAAATGGAAGCTGTATGCAAGTTTTTTTATAGGTGAAATAAACGCTGGATTGATGAAAAAAACGCAAGATAGATCGAATCTGGATGACGGTTCTTTTACATGTGAAATAGAAGCTGGATTGACGAAAATGACGCATGAGAAATAAAAGCTGGATACAGGCTTTTCTAGTTCTGAAATAGACGCTGAATTGATGAAAAAACGCTTAAGTAATGGAAGCTGGATGAGGGCATTTTTATATCTGAAATGGAAGCTGGAATGACAAAAATAGCGAGCGAGAAATAGAAGGTATTTTTAGATCTGAAATAGAAACTGGATGGATGTTGAAATACATGAATGAAATCATCAATCCCGCTTCCATTAAAGCTAGAAAACCATTCAGGTTTTTTTCTCTCATAAATCTAGCTTCTATTTCATCAATACTAGTCGTCTGTAGACCAGTACTGTTGTCGTTATACCAAGTGTCTGAAGACGAGTTGCCGTTAGACGAGTTGTCTGTTGACCAATTGTCGTGGAACCGTATTGGAGAGTTCTAACCCAGGTGCACAGTAGGCTTACAATGGCTATCATTAAGTAGGCTGCTAGTAAGCAAGTAACTCAGTCAGTCAGTCGAAGTAAGAATATTGTTCATTAGACCACCAGCAAGCGCATAGTTGTTTGTACAATAATAAATTATAGAAACATTTAAGCAAAGTCATACACTATTCTCATAACAAATCGTTGGGCATAAAATTCAACTCTATTTTGTACACTAGGTGGCCTGGCTCGGGCATTATATGAAGCACCTTATGGGAAGGGAGGAGGTAGTGAAGAATGTGAAAAGGATTTAATAGGATATAGCGGAAAATAGCAGAGTAAGCCCCTAGAACAGAGTGCGTCAATACTTGGAAAATCAGTAGAGATGAAGCCTGAACGGGTGAGTTCTTCTTGAAACACCGTGAAGACGTCTACGCCCCATGGCATTTGCAAATACCCACCACACAGGGAAGGCATACAGTTTAATCTAATCTGGGCATGGCAGTAGCTCTAACCACATCAAAAGCCGTGATGTTTTGGGCATTTGCTTAAATTATCGAAATAGAAACCATACTAAATAATTATGTTCTCTGAAAACCTTAAAACCCCTCATAATTATTATGTTTATTATGTGGTAATAAAGTACGCTAAAATATGTTAATAATAAAGCGCTACAAAATATGCGAGTAGCACGAGCCAATTTGATATAAAAAAGATTAGCCTAATGCTGCATGTGGCTAATAATTTGGAAAACCGAATCGATGGATTACTTCAAATAAACACAACTATGGAACAGTTAAATTAGATGAGGCATTTATGAAGGCCGCAAATCTTTTAAAGTTTTAGCCCATAGCCTATTTACAAACGCCTTTACTCATAACCACTTGGCCTGTTCTACGATGGGAAATTCTATCTAAAAATAGAAATAGGGTCATCGCAATGGCAACTACACACATGGTGCTTTCAACAATAATTCCACTGTTCAGATCCTTGTTTTCTCAACTCTTATGACAAAAATATTTTTGGCAAGTGTTATTCATAATAATGCATTTTAAGCGGACAATATCTAGTGAAGTACTGCTTCGACAAGCGGGATACATATAACGGCGGAGTCGGACACGATTTCATGCCGGACAATATCTCATGCGTAGACCGCATGAAATACTGTCTGAACAACGGAAGTGGGCGGAGTCGGACAACATTTCATGCCGGACATATTATCACGCCACACCGGATTAAGAAATGTGGGGCCCTGTTCGGAAAATTTTGGGGGATCTTCAATCGAAAAATTTGATTACCTTTTTTTAGTTGTTTGGTCGAAATTTCTGTAGATTATACCGATTTTCCACGTTTGAAACATCACAGATGCTGATCTTTTTAAAGTTGCTTGTTCGAATTTCGAAATTTCGTCCGAATAGGCTATAGGCCTACCAATTTGCCTAAACAAATTGTTTTTTCGCATGTGTGGGGGCCCCCTAAAGTGTGGGGCCCCTGTTCGGCCGAACATGTTGAACATGCCTTAATCCGGCCCTGCACTCTTGTATGGAGATCAGCGGAGCAGAGTTCGATCCCCGAAGCCACCAGTAGGATAGACGTGCTTTGTAGGCTGCTATTATAGCCGTTATAGGCCTACTGCGGTGGACCTTATTTATATTCCCTATGCGAATATTATGATGATTCAATATTGACATACATTAATTTCTGATCTTTAATGCACACGATGACGTCAGTTTTGAAGGCCTGTGTACTTTTCGTTGTATGATGACGTCAGTTTTGAAGGCCTGTGTACTTTTCGTTGTATGATGACGTCAGTTTTGAAGGCCTGTGTACTTTTCGTTGTATGATGACGTCAGTTTTGAAGGCCTGTGTACTTTTCGTTGTATGATGACGTCAGTTTTGAAGGCCTGTGTACTTTTCGTTGTATGATGACGTCAGTTTTGAAGACCTGTGTACTTTTCGTTGTATGATGACGTCAGTTTTGAAGGCCTGTGTACTTTTCGTTGTATGATGACGTCAGTTTTGAAGGCCTGTGTACTTTTCGTTGTATGATGACGTCAGTTTTGAAGGCCTGTGTACTTTTCGTTGTATGATGACGTCAGTTTTGGAGGCCTGTGTACTTTTCGTTGTATGATGACGTCAGTTTTGAAGGCCTGTGTACTTTTCGTTGTATGATGACGTCAGTTTTGAAGGCCTGTGTACTTTTCGTTGTATGATGACGTCAGTTTTGAAGGCCTGTGTACTTTTCGTTGTATGATGACGTCAGTTTTGAAGGCCTGTGTACTTTTCGTTGTATGATGACGTCAGTTTTGAAGGCCTGTGTACTTTTCGTTGTATGATGACGTCAGTTTTGAAGGCCTGTGTACTTTTCGTTGTATGATGACGTCAGTTTTGAAGGCCTGTGTACTTTTCGTTGTATGATGACGTCAGTTTTGAAGGCCTGTGTACTTTTCGTTGTATGATGACGTCAGTTTTGGAGGCCTGTGTACTTTTCGTTGTATGATGACGTCAGTTTTGAAGGCCTGTGTACTTTTCGTTGTATGATGACGTCAGTTTTGGAGGCCTGTGTACTTTTCGTTGTATGATGACGTCAGTTTTGAAGGCCTGTGTACTTTTCGTTGTATGATGACGTCAGTTTTGAAGGCCTGTGTACTTTTCGTTGTATGATGACGTCAGAGTGGCAGATCTCTGTGATCGGACTCGTCGTCTTCTCAACAACTTTCGGCTCACTTGGACTTGCCTTGTCGCTAGGTGGCTTCCTCACTTCATCGCTTCCCAAGAAGATCTACTACTACCATTCGGCTGGTGAAATCGATCTTCTCTGCTGTAAGTATACATAGCCCACTTACATAGCCCACAGTGAGACCAATGTAAGCCTACACCAGTTGCAACTTGCAAAAACTGTTATTCATTCATTCAGAAATTTATATAGCGTCCCTTGAAGAAAAAAACTACGCTGAGGCGCTCTAACAACTTATAATAGGCCTATACAATATTCATTTGCTATGTATTACAATAATATATTGACATCTTGTAATTTTTTCAAATTCATTGAAGTTTAATTTCCCATTGCCATCTTTTTGAATGTGCCATCAGTCCTTCTGTCTCGCAGCGCCGTCTACAAGTAAGTTCTTCCTTCCGTCTCCTGAGCTCAAAAAACGTGAATATCCTTCGGATCAAACAAACTTGATACCATGTGCTTCTGGGGACCAGTACCGGGGGTAGGCCCTATTGCTTCTTGGTCTCTCTCACACTCTCTCGCACTCTCCCTATGTCTGTGTCTCTCTGTGTGTGTCTGTGTGCATGTCTTTGTCTCTGTCTCTGAGAGAAAGAGAGAGAGAGAGAGAGACAGACAGACAGACAGACAGACAGACAGAGAGACAGACAGACAGAGACGGAGACAGAGACAGAGACAGAGACAGAGAGACAGAAAGACAGAGAGACAGAGAGACAGAGATACAGAGAGACAGGGACGGAGACGGAGACGGAGACAGACAGAGAAAGACAGAGAGACAGACAGACAGAGAGACAGAGATACAGAGAGACAGAGAGAGCTCGAGACGGAGGAGAGAGGGAGATAGGGAGGGAGGGAGGAGGAAGAGAGAGAGGGAGGAGGTGTGGAAGGGAGACTTAGAGACGGACAGACAACCAGAGATAGAGATAGAGATAGAGGCACACATGTATAGAGGGAGAGACGGATGGAATCGCAGGAAGATCTGTGATTATTCTGGTTGGGACGTTGTACAGCAGAATTACATCTATTCACAATGCATCCTACAATGGATGTTTGGCTGCATGTGTGTGTCTGTCTGTGTGGATGTCTCTGTCAGAGACGATGTCCTTTCATTTCTCTTCTCCAACCAGGAATATATGCCTTCTCCTCCCACGGAAGCATCCCATCTCTCCAGTCCTCCCCATCTCTACCCACCCATCTCTACCCACCCATCTCTTGGGGGATCCTTTCAATGCTCAAATCACCCCAACCGAATAAACTCCATTGATGTCCATCCATATAAAGGAGGCTTAACATATCGATGTCGGACGAAGAGAGATTATTGGAAATGATGGAAATGATATCCCCCCCTCCCTCCATCCCTCCATCCCTCTCCCCCCACAGCAGCAGCAACGTCTGAAACCAGACAATTATATTATATAGACTCATCATATAGCGCCACTACATTCAACGACAAATTCTCACAGCAGACGACGATGAGTCGAGTCGAGCGGGAATAATGTCTGTAATCTCGTAGCATATATATATATATATATATATATATATATATATACTAGCTGGGGTACCCGGCGTTGCCCGGGAAATTTAGGATTACACCCGCTCAGGCCACAACCAAACCACACCCCACCTCCACCCAACCCCGTACACCCCACCCTTTCCATCCGCCCCCGCTTCACCCCTCCACGCCACCTCCACCCCATCCTCACCACACCCCCACCTCCACCCCAAAACCCCCCAACCCACCCCGTACACCCACCCCTCCACCCGCCCCCGCTTCACACCTCCACCTCACCCCACCCCCACCCTCACCACACCCCGTTCACCCGCCCCATCCCACCCATTTCACCCAACCACACAACACCTCCACCCCGCCCCGTACACCCCACCCCCTTCCATCCGCCCCCGCTTCACCCCTCCACGCCATCTCCACCCCATCCTCACCACACCCCCACTTCCACCCCAAAGCTCCCACCCCACCCACCCCCTCCACTCGCCCTCGCTTCACACTTCCACCCCTCCACCTCACCCCATCCTCACCACACCCCACCTCCACCCCACCTCAACCCCTCCACCCCACCTCCCCACTCTCACCACATTCCAACCTCCACCCCCTAAACCCCCACCCCACCCCGTCCACCCCACCCAGTTCACCCGTCCCCTTTCCACCACTTCCACCCTCCACCTACCACCTCCATCCACCCTACACTCACCCCTACCCTCCACCCCACCACCCGAACCCCCAGTCCAAGCCAGCTCCCACTCCACCCCACACCCTCCACCAACACACCCCAAACTCACCCACCCGACAACATCCCACCACACTCCGACCTCTCCACCGGTACGCCACCCGTGAAATTAGGGTTTTCTGGGAAAACAATTTCCACCCCATCCCCCATGAAACTCCTCTCCACCCCAACCCCACAACACGCCACCACTAACTCCGACCTCCACCGGTAGGCCAATTATAGTAGGACTTTACAGCAAAGCGGATTGGAACATCAATCACATCAGCTGCTTTTATATAATGGCCATGCAAACTTTTTAAAAGGTGTTTAATAAACTTAGGGTTTTTGCCCCCACCCTGGCCCCCATGGTGGTAGAGATTAGCCAACCCCTCTACCGTGTGGTTCTGATGGTCCTCTGTCTGGGTACAAAATTTGAAAAAAATAGCTGGGTTTTTGTGAAAACAATTTGGGGGGTTTCACCCCTCACTCTGACCCCCATGGTGGTGGAGAATCGCCAACCCCTCGACTTTGCGTCTCATGCCGAGACCTACACATTAGTGAAGGTTTGGAGTGAAAAGGTCAAAAACTGTTGAAATGCATTCCGGTCAAACACACACACACACAGACAGAATCTTCTCTTTATTAATATAGATATATATATACATATATATACAATGTATATATATAAAATTATATACTTGATATATATACAGTATTATGGGCCTACACGCATGTGATAATAAATATGTGACTACTATATATATAATATATATAATCTCATATCATACATATGTGAAATATATATATATATATATATATATATATATATATATATATATAGGTCACATATGTATGCTACGAGATAATATATATATATACATATATATATATAGTAGTCACATATATTATTACATGCATATATATATATATATATATAGCACGTTTGTACATTATATACATACAAAATATGTGTTGCAACTTGCACAAACATTCCTTCTCGTGACACGCAATCATAATCATAGGCCTAGCGGCGTAATTGGCTAATTGCGGCATCGTGACAGAAGCATAAATCTATGTAGAGTCTTTGGAAAGTATCTAATGACTGCACTAACCACATTCCTAAGTTCCTATTAGGCTATAACCCTAACCGAAACCGACCCTCACGACGCCTAACCTGATCCTATAACCGATATTCACGGTACCCAATGCTGCAGTTATGCTGGCCTGGCGCCTTATGACTATATAATTATGCAATATACAATGTGATATGTATATATATATATATATATATATATATATATGTATGTGTGTGTGTGTGTGTGTGTGTGTGTGTGCATGTGTGCGTGCGCGTATGTGTATGTGTTTTTTTGTGTGTGAGAGCAACATAAGCAGCCTACTGTATAAATTGTGCACTGTTGATCTTATATTGCACAATTGTATTGATATTCCCATCAATGTAATTGATCATAATAATTATAATCTAACTCGCAGTAGTGAATATTAATAGGCCTAATATCGGTTGCTGTCGTCTGCATTCCGTGTGTTTCTCATGTAGGCCTCAGTTGTGTCGTGACGTCAGTCCTATACCCGATGACGATCGAATCGGAGCGGCCAATGGACGGCGGTGGTTCGTCGCACGAATTGGGTCTCGGCTACTTTCTCGTCTGCTCGTCTGCTGGAGGATTCTGTCTCGCTGCTTCCTGTCTCTGCTTCGATGACATGATACGAAGTGTGGCGAAGCTGTTCTGCCGAAGACCACGCACGCAACGCAGTCACGGTAGGCAAGGCCGTAGCTGGGGGGTGTTTGGGGTGTTTGAGCACTCACACACCCTAATGAAATGCTAGGGGGGTGTTTGGGGTGTTTGAAACCCCCCCCCCAAATGAAATGCTAGTGGGGTGTTTGGGGTGTTTGAACACCCCCCGAAATGAAATAATGCAAAAATGAAATGATGCATTTAATAACACATGATGTAGGCTAAGAACTACAGTGTGTGATGTAAAATCGCGGAAATAGTGTTTTTGGGACTGCCGCCGAAGTTTGCGAACATTTTCGAGCCAAAAAGGTAATAAAAGCAGGCGATGACTTGAAAAGGGTCGTCACAAAATTTCGCCCACCCCCCCCCCCCCCTAAAAAAAGTCGTGAAAAACACCCCTCGAAATAAAATCCTGGCTACGACCTTGACGGTAGGTATGAGGCAGCGGACACTATA
The DNA here is from genome assembly GCA_945859605.1 of Lumbricus rubellus. Lineage (NCBI taxonomy): Eukaryota > Metazoa > Annelida > Clitellata > Crassiclitellata > Lumbricidae > Lumbricus > Lumbricus rubellus. The sequence continues at coordinate 24,026,556 of OX243817.1, forward strand.
GTTTCGAATTGTCGTCTGTACTCTGTGGCCACGTAGGCCTACACGATGCTTAAATATAGGCCTACTGCGCCCACAAATGACGTCACAATTTCAAGAAAGGGCGTGCTTTAAAAGCGTTAAAAAACACAAGTACCTGGACGCTCTTTGCCTCTCCAGGCTGCATGGACTGGCCTCATAAGTAGTAGGACGTATTTCAGATATCATCCAGTCTCAATTTAAACCCTTTTCAAATGATGGACCTCTGGCACTTTCTGCCAGAAAGTGGCGGGTCAATTGCCGCTAAAAGCCTATAATGTCAAAAGCACCTAGCTGTGCATTGTACAAGCGGAGGGTGTAGATCTAGTGGCTCTAGCCTATAGCCTAATGAGCTCGTTACCAGAATTTTATTTTATCATAAATGTTGATATCTTTAGGCATAGGCCTACATGCAGTCAGAACAGGCTAGTAAAATCTTTATTTTGATTTTCATTATCATGCAGTCCGCATCGGTGGCACATCTCGTTGGCTATAATTATCTAAGTAGCCTAATATATCCACGGATCATGATATATATATATATATATATATATATATATATATATATATATATATATATATATATATATAGGCCTATATATAACCGTGTGATGCGTCGGTCGGTCTTATTTCGATCGCTTCCATGAATCGTCATGACTCACGAGTCACGAGGACATCTTTCGCATCGATTCATCGTTCTGGAACAATCTGTCACTGCATGCATGCACATCCGCGTGCACTGTTCCACTTCACACCCGCGTGCACTGTTCCACTTCACACCCGCGTGCACTGTTCCACTTCACGCGCAGCACAAGAAACATATTCTCCGCTTAGGCTATCTTAGACTCACCACACGTTTTACAGCTGCTCTTGAGAAGAAGGGTTAAGGTCGAGTTTTTCTTTTCTGTGATTCCTGGAAGCGTCGTGTTATTGGATAAAATAATAGTCATTATATCGCCTTCTGTTTTGGCCCTTGCTTACATCGCACATTAAATTATTTTAAAACCTGAAGCTGAGAGGTGACAACAGTAGGCCTACTGCCGTCCCGCTGGTTACATCCGGCCGACGATGATTTCCTCGTCGAGAGTGCCCTGCTTGTGCAAAAATTAGCCCGCAATTGACGTAGGCCTGACGCCTACGTACGGCCCTTAAAATTTTAAAGGAAGATGTCCATGCCTAACCAAGGCATACGCATATGTTCTATTATCACCAGAGCCATATAATGTTATCACACACAAAGCATGGGCTAATGTAGCATCTCTTCTGATCAATGCAGCAATTTTGGGGATAAATTTCAGCGCTTGTGAATAAGCTGGTGCCCCACGCTTGGTTTTCAAGTGGCACTTTAGAAATTTGGAGATACGGTAACTATTATGATGTGTTTTGTTCTGTCATAGGTAAACTGCAAATCCTTCGATTATGCCAGAGCAAAAGCTGATTGTCTGATTGTCTGTCACTTCCATCACGACAGCTGCTGTAGGCCACGGTCGACTTCCAATTCTGTGGAACGGCATTTTGCAAAAGATGAACAAGAACTGGAATTTTTTATTCAGGAATAAACCGGTGATTTGGAGTGGATCCTTAATCAGGATTGGAGTGGATCCTTAATCAGGAGTGGACAATCAAAACACTCTGCAGCCAGTCTTCTTCAACCAATGATCAGGAATTGTCAACAATTCACTTTACCTTAGCCTAAGCTGTTACAAATGTGCCAAGTAGAAAATTATAATGAAGGGTCTGTACAGTGGGTGCTTTGTCTTCTTCTTCTTTTTCTGGTTCTCTGCCCCTAGGCAGGTTCAGCTGTCTAATGTCGCCACTCTTCCCTCCGCTGGGCCTTCTCCTTTAGTGGAGAACATTTTTGTTTGTACTTGTCGTTTATAGCAGCATTATAAACATGCATGGTATTCATAATGGTATTCAGTACCAAGTATGGCTTTACACTTCATGTAATTATGGTATTACCATGTATGGCTATACACAGTACTTCATACATGGAATCACCATGCATGAAGTATGCTTAGACTGGTTTGTAAGACCGTCTCATACTTGACTCAGTTAACTGTGCAACTCTAGGCAATTTCTATCCTATTTCTTAGATAATTTCTATGACGGTGATATCAGAGATTCAAGACGAAGAGCTTGAGACTTGAGTTGAAATAGGTTATTTCACATTTACTTTCAGTCAGTGTTGCCAGTAGTGTGTAGGCATATTCAATTTAAGGAGGCTCTCCGAGGCTGTGATCGCTTCTGAAATCTGTTCCGTATTAGAGTCATTGAAGATGAAATACTGTAGATGCATTCTGTTAGGTAATCAACTTTCCTGAACTGTTTTTCTCTGCAACAATTTCAGGTTTAAACCCTCGATGATGTCATTAGTTGGGCCTACTTAAAATTTTGTGGGGTGTGGTGGTGGTGGTGATGGTGGGTTAGGTGCCTTGGAGCTGGAGGGTTCTAGGTTCGAATCCACTTCAAGCCGTCATATAGGGGCCTTGAGCAAGTACTGGTCTAGTACCTTGCTCATAAGTGCTGTAATACACCGAGCAAATTTCTGTCCAGGGTAACGGCCTCTGTTGTCATAGACCCTGGTCAAATTGGAATCCTCCTCCTCCTCCTTCACTCGCAATTATTGCTCGTGTGCTTCGGCGTGAAACTCCGATTGTGTCCATGCTGTAGTTGGAAGCACCTCTGAGCAGGGCTTGAAAGGGCACTATAGCAAATGCAAGAAATAAAATAAATAAAATTAAATACACATTTTTTTATTGTGCAACTTCAATAGATAACCAAAGTGAGCAACAGACACCTGGGTATAAGTGTAATCAACTCATTTCGTGATATCATGAGCCTATGAGGTGATATCACAGGGTGATATCACAACACAAGGTGATATCACGAGGTGAGTGACAATTAAAGCAGTGGCAGTGCAAGGTGCCACTACAGTTTATGTTGCGTAACAAGTAATTTTTGTAGTGTTAAATTCCGATGCAACTCCAAACTTCTATGCAGCTATGGCTTAAATATAATTTTATTTATCGTATTCCATAAACTTATGTTATAACACTGATATCGTTAGGTTATGTATACATCTATGCAGATACTGGTCTGAACATGTACACTATTCCTAAATGTATTTGCATACTGTCGATTAGTATACTTTTTTTATTTTATTTCTACATTTATATTACTTGGCTTCAATTATGCTACTAACAAACGGTAGCCATAGCTGGGTAATCTGTCTCATGTCACGTGTGCTATTCTATGCGTTTGTATTCAGTCATATGTGGTTTTTTGCATTCAACATGCAATGTGTGTATGAATAAATTGAGTTGTTATAACCATTATTCTTTCTGTCTTTCTCTCAATCTCACCCCTCCCTTTCCCACAGCCACTATGAGAGACTGCACTTGATAATCCATACTTTCACTTGCACCATTGCAGACTGGTAAGGGACCCATAAGAAATAAAATCTACCCATACATGGGACAAGTATGCCGGTCATATTCACGCCGTCACATGCAAATATGAAAAATACTTCTTTGTTAGAACTGATTTACTCGCGCGGTTAATTAACAGAAACTACAACGGCAAGAATCATTAGTTGATCTTTGTTTAATGAATGCTTCAACATACATAGGTGTTGACACAAGATGACAATGGCGTCCCTTCCCCTCTTTCTTTGATCAAGCTCTTATTCCTTTAAAGCATGTTTTTATTTTCGTTTACTGATGAAAAAAACCTAATGATTACACACAATTGCTCAGCGCTTCGACGTGAAACTTCGATGCAGTGTCCGCTCTACATTCGGGAGCGCCTCTGAGTAGGGAGAGCTTGAAGGGGCGCTATAACAAGTGCACATACAAACAAACAAACACACACTACAATCAGGTGCAAAACGCATTATTGATCATTGATCTAATCGGAACTATGTCTGAGGATATCCATGTCCAACATTGTCCATGCCTGTTAAATTCACCTGTATTTGGCAGCAGATATATCAGTATTTCTGATTTACTTTCAGTGCAGTAACTCAACACAGAGCCTTGATATCAATGACACTGTATTGATCAATAGCCTTCTTATCATTACATGTATTACATAAATTTGGAAACATGTTGCAAATCATTTCGACTGAATGTAAGCCATCTTCTTGTATGCAGTTCAAAATAGTCCAAGCGGCTAATTACTGATAAGAAGTCATGTGCAGATAACAGATATTTGTATTTAGTGGGACGGCAGTCTAAGGGTCTCCACTCTAAGATAATAAAAATATATTTGTTTATGGCAACAAAATCAATCAACATCTCTTTCCAGTTTAATTGTCACAACTTCAGAATGCAGAGTTCTACAAAGTCTTGCTGTATCTAACAAAATATGTCAACTAATATTAGACCTAGAATTATAGCACAGATGCATCAACTTCAAGTTCATCCAAACCTCGGACCCAATATTCATAGGCGTAGGGGACATTCCATCAGTGGAAGGGGGCAAAAATGCGACTTTTGCCCGAAATGTTTTTTGTCATCCGGCCGAAATCTTCCGAAATTTCCCGTTACTTTTTGCCCGAAAATCTGACACCCCTTTTTTAGTCATCCAGTACTTTAGCCCGAAAATTTGTTAACTTTTTTATTTTTCCGGGTCTGCTTGCCCAAAAAATCAGACTTGCCCGAAATTTGGGGGCATTCGCCCCCTCTGGACCCCCGTCTCCTACGCCTATGCCAATATTCCTAAACTCAAGTGGTAGACATTGTTGCAAAAACATGTAAGGCTGCTACAAGTAACATCTTGATTCAAATACCTTGATCAAGAACAAATATCGCGAGAACTACCAGACTGAAGGCAAAATTAAGTAAATGATGCTACCAGATCAAAAATATCAGAGGCATGAAAAACTAAGAAAACTTCACACCAATAGTACCTATTAACTGAAAGTAATACATGTATGCCTAACAAATTAAGCCTAAAACTACCAATTAAACCAGTTCTCATCCTTATTTCATCAGAGCACGACACAACAGACAATAAACACCAGAACCTTGAATAGAAACATGGTAACTTGAAATCTTGCATCATACTCAATTAATGCTTACCAAAGCTCTGTCTCAACAGTTCATCCCTTGAAAGAACAACGAAACCTAACACTAATAGTATACTTAATACCTAGTTCTAACTTCTCAGCACACTTAATACTTGAATGCATTGCTTACTGTTTTAGTCACCGAAAGTACACACCTGTTTTAGAAAGATATAAAAACAAAGCACCAAAATCCTTCCATCAATCAACTTAATTAAATATGACGGACTAGTAAAAAGACAAAGCACAAACAAAAATTTAAGCGAGCAGCTAGACATCACAAACTGTTGGAAGCAAAGGCAACTTTTAAATTATAGTATAAATACGTGTTGATCATTGTCAATATAATTAGCATAAATACTAATTCCCATGTTTTCAATTTCTACATCAAAATACAACAAGTATTATATTAAACAATTGCCAGCTTATTTTTTATAGGTAAAAGTAGCAAATGTTTTAAGTTACCTTTGCTATTATGTAAGAAATTCAGCATATTTGTGACAAAATTCAAATTTTAACCGTAATTTGACAAACTTTCTTAATTATATCACAGAGATTTATCAATTGAAGGTCAATAATATCTTGCGAAAAATTCACTAACAAACTGCTATTTCCATAAAGCAAATATAATTATCTATTTATTGTTTATTTTTTATTTATTTCTCCATTTCCATAGCATATATACATGACCATTTAATATGAAACTACTGTAGCTTTCTTAATTTTCCATAGCAAAGCAATTTCGCAAAAGCGAAAGAATTGCAGTGACACAAGTCACATGACTGAAGAAACTGAGCACTGATATTCAAAGTTGTTCTCAGATGGCAGCACATCAGCGATTTTCTTTGCTATAGACGAGAACTTGACGACTTAGTTTCTGAGGCAGTGAATCCGATTTTTCAACTTCAATATCCGATCGAATCAGATTCGTGACGGAATCAAGATTTGTTCCGACAGACGGCGGAGCTTCGTTAGCGTCATCAACTTCAGGCTTTGATGGTGGCTCCATCTTTAATGAGAAAAACAAACCACGCAATGCATAATTAATGTAAATTAACGTGAATTAATATAAATATTGGTTAATAGCTAAAAATGGTCTGAAAGACAATAAACACCAGAACATTGAATAAGAACATGGTAACTTTAAATCTTGTATTAATGTTTACCAAAGCTCTGTCTTAACAGTTCATTACTTGAAAGAACAACGAAACCTAACAGTAATAGTTAGTTCTCTTGGTAGCAACAATCTTCGTTTATTTTCTAAAAGTTCTGACACAGTGCAGAATGAATTACAATTCATAGCATGAAGCACAGAAACCATATGATCTTCACACTTGACAAAACAGCAGAAGTCTCGTGTGTGAAATAAATGTTTGCATATAATTTAGAAATGGGAGAATATATTTTGCCAAACGCACCGTAGAAGAGTTGCTCGATCTTTTAGAATCGGCATCATCCACTAAAACAGACAAAACACCACAGAATAAAATGATTGCGGCAACTAACTTCCATTTGAGTCCATCATTCAGCTATGAATTACAGAACAATTGTATCACACATTTTCCAATACGTCTATAGAATTATTTGCACATGGGTCAGCAGTTTAACCGACACATCAGCGGAGAGGGACTAACCATAATTATGTCAGGCTTTCATATCAGTAACCTTAGTTCAACTCTATGTGAAATTAACACAGGTCACTTTATTGATATATGCAACAACTTGTTGATTGTCATATGAAGAAACATGGAGTATAGTTTATAGAGAGAGCAGTTTCCATGAGAACATTCATTGTTTGTTCATAATTTGACCATTTTAGCAACAGTTACAATCCACTAAATGCTTGAGCCCAATGATATTGATGATGATTGATGATGAAATGCTTAGCCACAAAAAACCATACATAACATTGTTTTATATACAGTTCTTCGTGTGTTTAGTTGTTGGTGTGCTTGAATCAGTGGAGTTCATATTTTATCTTTGGAAGTCATGGAATTGTGACTGTGAATGTTAATGAAAAGTGCATTCTGTTCAAACACAATGCATACATGGAATGTGAAACACTTTAAAGAGCAGCTAGATCATTTCTTTCAGTTCCTTGAACCACCACTGTCACCATTGGGTAGTGCCAGCCCAAAGCCTGTTTACAGAAGGAGGGAAACAGTAATAATCCAAGCCCTCTGGATTAGCTGTCTCGAACGGCTCCTATGCATGGCAGCATGACTTATGGGTAATATCCCAAAATTTCGTTTCTATACATAAATTACCCCCAAAAATTTGTGGTCTACTGGCCTGAAGTTTCAATTTACATACAGACAATTAACACTTAGTAATTAACAGCAATTAATGAACCAATTGTATAAATTATCTATTAATTAAAGGCAACTAATCTTTTAATATGTGCAGTTAACTGGCCTAAAATGTAAACAGAAATATAAAATAAAAAACTTAACATGTATATTGAATGGCAGGGGGTATTGGCAGGGGATAATGGCAGGGTGGGGTAATGGCAGGTGATAATGTCCTGGGGTAATGTCCTAGACCCCAGCATTGGTTCACCCTGTAGTAAGCAGGTCCAGCTGAGATTATGGTTCTCGATGTGGAATTGTGGATTGCTATTAGACATCACCAGTGTTTTTCAGTCCATGATCCTACAACCTGGAATGGCCTCCATGTTACACTGTGCTTAGAGACCAGGATCACTCTATTTAGCTCTTTAAATACTCTAAAACTGTCCTCTGTTGCTAGTGCACCAAGACATTACAATCAGACACTTACTGTTTGAATGAGCAATGGCACTCAGCTTCTTCAAGCAGCCATTTGCAATCCCAGCATTAGCGAGCTATTGACAAAACAATCAGCAACATTAAAAATTAATTTCAAATAAAGTCAGAACAATACCTGCAAACCTAAAAGTATTAAAACACAGTATGGCCCTACTTGCAAACAACAAGGATTGCTGGTAAGTCAATTAGTTAATTAATTAATGACAATTAGTTAAGCAATTAATTAATTAATGACTAATTTGTAAAACTCCTTTACATCTCTAGTAATGCATGCATGGACGTTGCATGGTGCTGTTCAATCTAGCAGGACATAATATAAAGCAAATAATTTCATTTTCATCTTACTAATTAATAGCAGGTTAGGTGTCTTAGATAGATACGTAGTATTTAAGAATACATTCACTTATAAAACTATGCTAAAATTGCATCTGACATGACGCAATAGAAACAAATTATACAATTCTAATATTTACTTATTATCAAAATCAATATTTTAGTACGATAGATTGCAAAGCAATTTATAGACAGACTCATGTAGCACCTTCCCTGTTAGCGGAGCTACATAAATTTCCAGTAAAAATACAAAAACCTTGAAGCAAATGATGGTTACCTCATTGATGATGTCATTTATTGTGCCAGAATCAGCAAGTTGCTTAGCATACCAAACAAGGGCTTCATAACTTCGATATGAAATCTGAAAGATCAGTCATAAAAACATAATTGATAAACAACATTACAATATTAGTCTAATTACTTAGATTGTCAACAATTTTAAAAATATCATCACATTTGTACATAATGCATAAAAAGTCCACATTATCACATTCATTTATTTTCTCATTCATTCATTCCAAGAATTTCATATATCACCCATTTAAGAAATCTACTTAGGGGTGCTCCCAGCAGCAATGGCGCAAAAATTATACTTGAAGCACTATCCCTTGACAGTGGGCGAATCTCTAGCAGGCCATTCAAAATGGATAGCTCAACAATAAGAAGGTCAAGCACTGCCTAATAATAGAGTAGAGGGTTAAATTCACCCCCCTTCCCTTCGAGCAGAAGATAGACATGCTTGCGGTCAGCTGTAACAGAGACAATTGATCCAAACAAAGATCAGACAGGTTGTTGCAGGTAGGCCGGGTGCAACCAAGGACGGACTATCAGACGAGTACAGCAACCACTTTAACGAAACTCGGCCGTTTCTTGCACTTTGGTAGTGCCAGACTCAGAGGAGGGTGACACTAAATCATCCTTGATATGACATAGTGTGACGTTAAGCGGCAACAAGTCTCTTTAATGATTTAATGATTCACCAGTGGACCATAGTTCTGTGTTACAAGATACCAGGGGCGGATCCAGGGGGGGGCTTATCCGGCCATGGCCCCCCCCATTTAGAATTCCCATGTATCGTGGCCCCCCCCATTTGGATTGAACATGCTGTGGAACAATGTACATATTGTACAATTTGGCCCCCCCTATTAAGAAATACCCATGCCCCCCCTCCGAAAATTTGGCCGGATGACTATAAAAAAAAAATAATAAAAAAGGTCATCAACTTTTTTGGCGGACAAAATGGTATTATTTTCCCGAAAATTTTGCCGGATGACTAAAAAAATAAAAAAGGTCATCAACTTTTTTGAGAAAGAAAAATTTTCCCAAGGCCTAAATTTTTTCCCGGACCCAAGACCAAGAATTTTTGTCCCCCCCCGTCCAAAATTTCTGTATCCGCCCTTGCAAGATACGTATGTTGGTTCAGACATGACATATTTAATTAGGTGAACAAATCATACTGAGATAATTTCATTTGCAGACCTTGGCCTGAGAGTTTCGGAAGGTACGAGCGATGTCGGTCAGAGACAAACCAGCCATGAGATAGTACGGCACGGCGATGTGACCATAAGTTTCATGTCTACAAATGAAAACAAAAACTAAATCAAATCAAATACCATTTTATTAAGGCAACAACCGTAGCACATTGATAAAAAACCCAGAATAACAACTTTAATATTAATGATTAACATAACAGGAAGAATAAACAGTGTATCATATGAATTCATAAACAGTACATCATAAAGCAAAGGATCATATTATACGGTTGAGCACTTAAAGGGGAACCCCAAAGGGACACGTCCCGCTAAAACATTAACATCGTACAACGACGTCAGGCGGAGGAATCCATAGGTTAACGACAGCCTATGACAACAGAGTCGAAACAATAAAAATTGTTTGGCATATTACAGCTCTCCTTGTCAAACATTACTGGATTTTAACCTGGAATTGAACCATGAGTTCATTTCCAAGAACCACCAACTGATGAAGAATCAATGCCTATGATAGTTCATTGTCACAACATGTTGCCTGTGCTTCAGCAATGAGATCATACAATGCAAGGATCATGACCCAGACGACAATACTGAACGAGGGACACTGGCAACACACGACACGCGCATGCCCTCGATAAAGACTGAGTCAACAATAGATTTAAAAAATAGGCTGTGTTACATGAATAGACAGTCAACAATGGGTTTAAAAATAGACTATGATACAATTTTGTTACATGAATAGACCTTAGTCCTTCCCGTGCAGATCTGCACATCGGGCAATGCAATTTCTCCACTCCACTCTGTTCTGAATAGACAACTACATAATACACGAATAGACAACTACACAATACATGAAAAGACAACAACACAATACATGAATAGACAACTACATGAATAGACAACCACACATTACACAAATATACAACTAGACAATACATGAATACACAACTACAAAATAAGTCAGTTACATGAATAGACAACTACACAATAAGTCAAATAGATGAATAGACAAGTACACAATAAGTCAATCTAGCGCTACAATTTCATCATTATTCAGCAGAACTTACTTTTCATAGACATGCGCCAAATAGAGGGATGACTTTTCCAGAAGGGCTGTTAATTCCTTCTTCTCTTCACTCCAGCGTCTGAGGTAGAGTTGACTTCGTAGAAGCATGTTCGCTTCTTGCATGAGGCAGAGGGACGCTGCAAGATGGCGGTCCTCACCTTGTCCAGATTTCGTACTTGGATGGTTCTCTTCAGAATCCGTTGCCTGCTCAATCTGGACGTAATTAATTAACAGCAAAATAGGAGAATCCACTTCGGTGTGATGGTAGTTTTACAACAACACTTCTTTTTTGAACAGAGAAATTAAATGAAGCCTACATGTGAAAGTGAAGGATATGCAGTTTTATGCACCAACAGCACTTCTGAAAGGCTCTTGCTGCAAGAAGCGCTTTATAAATGGTCAGATAAGATAACAGAATAAAACGACTATAAAGCGTATTTAGAATTTTTCTTATTTCCGTGCACTTACATTAATTTCAGATGTTATACAGGCTCTTTCTATACTTAGTAACGCCCAGGACGGTACTTTATGTATAATTATATAAACACACACAAAATCGATAACACAGTACAATGCATAATATGCTGTGTGTTTGTGAGTGTGTATAATGATATGCTGTGTGTTTGTGAGTGTGTATAATGTATATGTATGCATGTGTGTACATAATAATTCTGTAGAAGCATGCATGCATTCATGTATGTATTGTACGTACAATGTCCGTACATATGTATGTATGTATGTATGTATGTATGTATGTATGTATGTATGTATGTATGTATGTATGTATGTATGTATGTATGTATGTATGTATGTATGTATGTATGTATGTATGTATGTATGTATGTATGTATGTATGTATGCCTGCATCACTGCATACATACATGGACACTTAAAACACATCTGAAGTATCTCTCAAGGGTCATGTGCATTGAATGTCTTATCGAAATCAATGCATATTTTAAAGACCCATGAACCTAGGAGTGATGTAGGATTGTAGGTTATATTTACCATGTCTATGTAGAGACTGGTCACGTCAGGTCGTCGAAGGGCGTAGATACTCCAACTGTTATCAGACGACCTGCTAATAATAAGATTTACTACGTTCAGATAACATCACACATGATGATAAGATGCCATGCACCGTCCCTTAAAATAACTTCAGGCCACCTCCCTCATTATCCATTCTTAGCTTATGTACACAGTATAGTTGTGTTCCGCAATGTTACTAACATGCGCTCCACTTACTGCGCGTTCTTAAGTGGCTTGATGGATACCGATTACGAATTTGGAGCATGTGCAACGTAGACATTCATTATGGCCACACTTTAACCCTTTACCCGTTCATTTTCTCCATTTAGCCTATGTTTTCAGCGAATATTCTTGGGGAAAATGGGTAAAGGGTTAATTTTGAGGTACAACGACTATTCGCTAAAAATAACCATGCTTGTTTAAATTGGCACGGTACTGTAATCCTTGGAGTAATCTAATAAATATTTTTAATAAAATAATGCCATTATACAATAGATGTACAACATTGTCATATCAGCACCAGTCACATGAAAACTGAGAAAGTTCTTCTATCCAGGTATTTAAAATAGTTGGCTGAAGATGTTCCACGGTCTACTTGGTCTAACGTACTGGGAGCGCCTCTGATTGGTGTGCACTGTGAGGCACTTTATAAATTTATAGATACAATACAATACAATACTTACTTGGAGGAGGATGCAGACTTTGACAAGATGGCAACATAGTCTCCCATCTGACACATTGCCGTTAAACCAAAGAACGTGTGATAACCAATCAGACATGGTTCTTCACTTATAAACGGAAGTGTCTGCTGTAAGACCAACAATATACATTTGTAACAGACATTAAAGTAAGTAGGCAAACAACAATGGGACACTGTCAACCATTGAACAATGGAATTACAGGTAATTCACTTAAGAATACAATGGAATTACAGGTAATTCACTTAAGAATACAATGGAGTTACAGGTAATTCACTTAAGAATACATAGTTCACGAATCTTGTCAACAGCTTGTCAACTCTTTATGAACTGGGTCCTGCCTACCCTTGGGGTCCTACTTGATGGGGCTCTTATGATTATTATTGGGTCATTGATGATATTTTTGTCCTTGATGGCCTAAACACCATTCAGGTCACTGATGATCTGCACAAGCATCATATAGGCCAACAAGGCAATACTTTATGCACCACTTACCCAGCATTTTATAAGTTCTTGAAAGGCACAACATCAAGTATGTAGATAAATGACTAACTAGTTAACTAACTATATAATTGTCACATTGGGGCACGGTGGTGTAGGGGTATGCTCTGTGCCTTGAAGCTGGAAGGTTGCACGTTCATATCCACATAAAGCCTCCGCGTAGGGACCCAAAGCAAGTCATTCACTTGCAATTGCTCTTGCGCTTCGGAGTGAAACTTTGATTCAGAGTACGTGCTGTAGTGGGGTAGTGCCTCTAAGTAGTAATCTTGAAGGGGGAGCTATAACAAGTGCTCATACATACATGTATGCATAGTGCATACATTGGCATGGCCTTCCTACGCTTCGCTTGGATACCTTTGAAAGTAGATGTACTGGATGTATAATTAATTCAATTTAAAGAATTTCCAGATACCTGCATTGCATTGGCAGTTTCTTCGAGGTCGAAGATAATTCGACTCAGACATCGTGACGTGTAAACGTCGAGACGCGATGAAGACATTGCAAACAAATGATTCTCCGTCAGCCGCACCTAAACGAAAAGAAAACAACTTCGGACGTCACAATGTATGCAGCTATAGTGATCAATTTCTTCACATTTAGAAAATTAATAAGTATGACAATTACCATTAATTACTAACATTTTTTCTTCGTGAGAATTAGTAAGAACAAACCGATTGTTTTACATGATTCCAATTAGATAGTCTCTTTCCCTTCTGAATTTGCCCTTTGCATTCCTAGTTTATATAGAATTTGTGAGATGTGTTTGTCCTGACATTAGATGTCCTCTCTTTTGATTTAATGAGGAAGGAGATGATGATGACGACGAGGTTGGTGACGAATGCTAAAAGCGTAATACTTATGAAAATGGTAGCAGATTGATTCAATTTTGAAAAATTTGAAAACTAAGCAAAGAATAAGAAACTTGATTTGAAATCCACCTTAAAAGAGCATTCTTTCTCCCAGCTGAGGTCTGCAAATGTGCCTCTGACACTCTGATATACAAGTGTTGACATTCATTCTACAAAGCACACACATACATGTGTCGTTTTCGCCGACTGTGTGATACCTCGTCCAAAACAACGTTCTAGCATGATTCATGGATATTTCTCTAAATTAGAAGATCAGTACATTTGAAGAAAAAACACAAATGATCTCTGTAACAGAATATTGTGATTGTACCTGTGTTGTCTGTATGGCATAAGGAAACGATGATATGAGCCGACAGTCGTATAGTAAGCTGTAAACAAAGGCATAGTTTGGAGTTCCTATGACACCGAACAGGCCAATCAACTTTTTTCGCTTTGCCGACAGAAATACATTATTGCAAATGACGTTTGAGGAATCATCATCTGAAAATAAAGACACTAAATCTTTTACAATTTTTACTTTCCCAATAACTTGGTGGCAATGATGATGGCGAAGAGATCTCTGCTCGAGGCAGGTTCATTCGTTTTAATGCCACCCTGTGATGAGACGAGATCAATGCCTTCTTCACAGACAATTATGAGCAAGTAACTTGTCCAGACCAGGGTCACTACACAGTGGCTTACTTATGGTAGTTTTCGTTTACAAGGCAAAGAACATATCGCTACACCAAGGGCTTAAAGTGTGGCAGGACGGTCATGGACGGCATCCTGGCACTTATTTACAAATCTCTATGCCGTCCTGCCATTTATTTGACCAGCACACCTGAAAATGTAAGGGGGTCCTGGCACTTCTTTTGGAAAGGTAAGGGGCGTCCATGCACTTATTTTTGTACACTTTTAGCACTGGCTACACCACTGCACCGCAGTGGTTAAAGTAGTTTGGGTGAACAGTGTGAATGCTGAATGTGGGCAGTGGGAACGCTGGTGAAGAGTTTCATTGAAACACATGTGTTTCCAGAGTTCCATCACGATAAGCAGTGGGAACGCAAGCCAAGAATTTCAAGAGCAGTGGGAACACCGTTCCCACCCACTTTAAACTCTTCCGCACCGCAATGGAATAACATTGTTGACACATATTGTAAAGTGCAGTTCGACCTGTACGGACCAGTGCTATCAAAATAATTATAAGCTTTGTATTACTATCACAGTGAGGAAGTCAGGAAGAGGTTAATATTAATTCCTGTCTAACTGCAAAATTTAAGATGCGATCGTACTTTCTGACTGTCAATCTTTGTCTCTTGGCCATCTGTGTGCTTGTTTATTTCTACCACAAGTCGAGTGTAGTCGAATGCCTGACTGTCTTCATGGAAGAGTCTATATCTCTGTCACTTACAATCAGTTTGTGTAAAAAAACACTCTACCTATCTATGCAATTTATATAGTGCCCCTTCAAGGAATCTACTCAGAGGCGCTCCCGACCCAGGCTCGGTCAAAAAGAAAAGTCTTGAGCAATCTATAGAATATGCCAGAGATGTTCCGAGATTTCGGAACGCAGGTTAGAGGGAAGGTCAGTCCAGTGACCGAAAAAGCCCATACTTGTCTGACTGTCTGCGTGTCACTCATCTCACTGTACAATTACTGGTTCGTTTTCCAGGAGGGGGACGAACTGAAGTAAAATGAACCTTGATAAAGAAAGGTCATACATTGGAAAACTCTACCTGCATCTAGGAAGATGGGCAGAAGTTGAATGGAATGAACTGCAGCGGAGCAGAAATCCAGCTTCTTGAAGAGAAGTGTTGTAACGCCGTTCTTTAGAACGCCACTTCGACCGTAGCCATCTTTGTTCGTTCCTTTTTATTTTGCAACAAACAAATTAAGACATCAGCCAAATTTATAAAATCACCACAAACCTCAATAAACATCAAAGTACCATCAACTGAAATGGTGCACTGAACAGCTGGGAAACCCACTAGAGATACTCCCCCCACCCCACAATTACGTACAGTAGAAGCCCACAAGAACATCCTGAAATCAAGCAGACTTAACAGGGCTGTTATGTGCCATTCAACTTCCATGATTTCTAAGTCAGAATCACATCACATACTTCCATCAATGTTACAGAGCTCTGCAAATGTAATCCAAATGTAAACATCCCACATATCTCGGCACCACACAGAAATCCAGCTAATATGCTGCAAATCAACTTTAAATCAATTATAATTGTGAGGTTGGATCAGGCTAATACTGGGTGTGGAACCAATCCAAATTCTTGGGGGGGGAGGTCAAGCCAGGGAGAGAGTAAATGGTAAATGGAGGACAATCGGCAATGAGTGGACAGTTTCAAAGTCTGGCTTCTCTACTCATAATAAAAGGCATCTGGTTAAGTTTAATTGTCTTGCATCACAAAGATCAAGAACTCACAACATGGTGGGTGACTTGCAAAATGTTGAAGCTGTTCTGAAGGAGAAATAAACTGAACAATTGACATCGTAATTTTGTAAAACTTTAAAAAAATGAGTAGGCCTATCAGACATGGATAACAATAACACATGTAAAATGATAACAATAGACCCCGAAATAGTCTCACCTTCATATTCAACATTGACAGCACATGTTGGCAAATCACCGGACACCGGCCCAAGAAGTTCAACACCTCCACCAATAGTCTCCTTCAGTTTAGACTCTGGCTTACGTGACGGCGCGGGTGGTGGGGGAAGCGGGGGAGAGTTGCTACGGCAGCTGGCCACAGGAATCTGTCGCACAACGACGTGCCGTTTCGATTCAGTCAATTTGAGGTTTCTCTCTGACGCAAATGCTTCGTTACTCGCTATTTCCTCCTTCCCGCAATCACCATTGTCTGATTCTTCATCGCTTTTCACCGTAACGTCTGCATTTCTACAATGTTCGCACGCACTGCCTTCGACCGGAGAAGAATTTTTAAGTCCATTTTTAACAGAGCATTTCCCACACTTGCTTGAAATCACCTCGTCAATTATTACTTCTGTTGTTGGAACAGAATTTGCTTTTTCATCCGACGAGCGCAACCTTAAGGCATCATGCTCAAAGAAAGAACGAACGGTCACAGGCCCGTCCATGCGGCTTGGACATCCTCCGATCTTCGATTTTGTGGACGCATCAAAATTCAGCTGCACGATCTGGCATTCCATTCCCGAACTGCACATGACGAATTCCTCGCACAACTCGATCCTTCTCACCTTGAAACCAAACTCCAGCTCAAGTACGCAGCGCACGTCCTGCGACAAATCGTCGATCCTGTCCAACGCGTAGACGAGAACCGTGTTCTTTGTTCCAACGGCGATGTTCTTACCATACGTCGCAATGCAGGTTGCAGGCCTCTTAAGTGGAACTTCGATGACGACCAGCTGATCCGCATTGACCACCGCACCTGTATGCCGTGCTTTCGCCCTCGTCACCTGACCGGCTATCCTCACTTTCATTGGATGACCGCTGGAAATGGCCGAGAGGTTGGTGTAAACTCTAAGGGACAACTGACACTGAAGCTTCGCACTGTTGGACTTGACAAAATCTTCTTCGATTGTTGCTACATATTCACCTGAACAAAAAAAAACATGTGAAAAGCATTTATGTGCTGGTTGCGGATACCATAGTTT
Organism: Lumbricus rubellus; assembly: GCA_945859605.1. Classification (NCBI taxonomy): domain Eukaryota; kingdom Metazoa; phylum Annelida; class Clitellata; order Crassiclitellata; family Lumbricidae; genus Lumbricus; species Lumbricus rubellus. The sequence goes on from OX243817.1 coordinate 24,044,040, forward strand.
ACAACGCTTTTGCGTTCGATACTCAACAATCTTTTCTAAACTAAAGTCCTAAATTATTTATGTGGTTAAGACCAGAGACAGAACTGAACTGATATTAAAGACGTGCCAACTACGGTCAAAGTGCGACGAACATTTGGCAAAATCCTAAAAATCCTGGTCACTGGTCATTGGTCAAGTATATAAAAGTTCCTGCCTCCTCTTGCATGATAAGTTGCATCCATGTATCCATGACTACATTGAAGACATAGTTTGCCCTCTACAAGTCATAACTAAATGCCCCAAACGAAACACAATAGGCCTAGTGTGCATAACTACTCTGTATGTTTTATTTTCACACGATTAATTAAATCAAAACTGCACAGCATATTCATTTCACATGATTATATTTATATATATATAAATCATATATATATATATACAATATATATATATAATTATATATATGTCTTATTTTTTTACACTGCAGAAATGGTACTTCAGTAGTTTCTAGGTTTTCTTTGAGTGATTGCTTTGGTATGTTGATGCTGTAGGTTTGATTTTGCTTGGCTCTTAATGAAATTCCATTTCTAAAGTGTCCTTTACAAAATGATAAACAAGTGTTCTGAATTCTGAAACAGGGAATTTGTAAGACATAAGTTGTGGACATATCCAAGAAGCATGCACAACATTGCACATACAAAATGCCGAAAAAATAAACAAATCAACATGAATACATTCCAAACTATGGTATCCACAGCCATCACACAATATCTTTTAAAGTAATAACAGGTCATGGATCAATGACTAATCATATAATCCTTGGACTCATAAACTACAAACAGCCATGCCTTCTGGAATGTGTCCCATGGCAGTAGCAGGTCTTAGTTCAGAAGAAAGAGTAATGGGGTCAAAGGCCACCAGGTCGCAAGTAACACATCTCTTCAAAATATACAAGAGGGGAGTCTTGACAATATCTTCAGTTGACAGAGATGTGGTCAAACTTTAGTCCAGTGAAATTTGGTCAATAAAAAATCCTTTCTAAAATTCAAATGCTGCTGCTAGGTGATGGTGCAGTTAATTTCATGGGACGGCATAAGAAATTTGGAAAACACAAATGATCCCCTACAAAATTTTCAAACAATAAATAATATTCAGGGTATCAGAAACATTGTGAAGAAGGCGTCGGACACCTACGGGCATTGAGCCCATGGTTGTTGATGATGAGGGCCCATTGAGGGTGTAAGCTGGTATTTACACATTTTTAACAGTAACTTTCCAATGTGCCACATAACACGGCCTGTCAAGAAATGGCACGGCTTACATAGTGCACTAGGTTTAAATCTAGAACACAAAAGCAAAAGGTCAAGCCATTTAATAAGGGTTGCAGGTTTTAATGTCAACAATTTTAATCAATTTTTTGCTTTTTCTATTAATTTTTGATGAATTTTCTAGCTTATATCGTGAATGTTGATAGGTCATTTCCGGAATAAACAACATGTTGAACAATGATAATGTGCAACTTTTGAGTGGAAATTTAAGCGATCATGTTGCATTTGAGGTAAATGATGATGGGAAAAATCCAAGATAGCAAGACAATTAATTGTTTTCATTGCAATTGAAGTTTTGTGTACAAAGTAGTAACTAACCAAGTGACTACCGGTAGATTTTTTTACAGTTTTCACAATTTACATAACATAGACCAAATTAAACAAATTTAATCGATGAATCGTGAATAAATTTTGGAGATTAATCAATTAAAATCATTTTTACCAGTACCAGCATTTAATTTTAATTTCTTGATAAACTAAAACAATAATTAGTCTGCTTCAATACTGGCCCAATTTTTTTATACAGCAATTTGTGACTCCAGCTGGTGATTTTCCTGGTTGCACAAAAAATAGTGAGGATAATAACAACAGAAATAGCAGTAGAAGGGTCCAAGTTTAAGTGAAACACTTAAAATAGTACATTCTACCACAGGAGCCACTTTCCACCAAACGTCAAACACAGAAAGGCGACTGGTAGTAACAGTTGAACTTAGCCCACAGCACTAAAATTTGGCCTTCCTGTTCAGCCACTACCACCCCCTACCCTCACTACCACCTCCACCCTCAATCAACAATTCATCTAGGTCTGGTTCTGTGAGTAAACCCTTAGACTGCAGGTTTCTTTCAGCTGATCAGCTGACTGACTGGGTTCATCTCAATTTGGAATCACAACATTGTCCCAGAACCTGAACTTCAGTGACTTAAACTATTAACCGCTAAACATGACTCCAGACTCCGTACTACTTTGTCATGACTTGCTGCTGCTGAGTCCACGTATAAAGGTCACTTTGGATTGGCACACGTAGCAAATAAATCCTAATTCAGCTTTTCACCGCTAAGTTTGGAGTTCAAAACCCTGTCAACAGATAGTTAAATGCTAGCCAACCCATGGTACTGTTGCCTGTAAAGAAAGTTTCTTGCCGCATCCAAGGCAAATTGGACAAGCTTTCTTTCAGGGCTTCTTATAAGGAATTCTAGAACTGCCCTTCCCATCTCCCACGATAAATTACTCCCAATCGCATGACAATGAACAATGAATGCCTTAAACTAATGTCACGGTGGAGCCCTTCCCAACGTGATTCGCGACGATCCGCCTCACACACAGCAGTCCATCTATAGCGCTATACAAATGGCGCCATAGAAGCCTCGGGAATGCAGCGGGTGGAGGGTCGGCAAACCGTTGGGGCAGATGACACCGACACGCCGATAAGATCTCGGCTCCGCCAGCGCCGGTTGGACTTCCAAGCGATTGAAGCCCGGCGAGGGGCGTCAAACCGACGAGTCAACGATCCGACCGGAGGCCATTAAGATCTCATTATACCCGAACTAATGGAGGAGCCGGCCTTTGTCATCTGACGCCCATTGTCGCCCTCTACTCGGCCCACCGACCCAGGGGAGGAATCCCCTGGGGCACTTGACACCTACCGCCATAAACTAGACCTCCTATCCAGCGGGAGGGCCTACCCTGCTCGCAGAGACAGTGCTTTCGACGGGCGGATCTAGGACGCAAACGATTGGCCGGGCGTCGGATGGTAGCGACACCCTTCGACCAATCGGCGCTAGGGCCGATCGAGGACGGATGGACGGTGGGACTCACGAAGCGGACCTTAAAGAGAACTGTCGGGGAATTCTTGGGGGCTGAACTGCGTGGAGACGTCTGGAGTGACTAGTGCGCTATTATTCCAGGGGGACGGGCTGCCACGTGGTTTCAGCCACAGGAGACATATAACAACTCGAGTTCAACATCCAGACTTTTTAGACTAACCTTTTATTATTCGTTATTAAAGTTAAAACACAACCTCGTCAAGTACTCGTATTATAGTCGTGTCTAGTAAAAACGAAGGGGGAGTCACAGACGGACGTCCCGACACGACATTTCTGGCGCAGTCGACAGGATTTTTCTGAGTACATTGATGAGATTGTGCTTGGGCGAATTGGAATCTGGAAAGACGGCTGACGATTCGTAAGAAACAGTGAAGAGAAATCCGGAAGTATCAAGCGTACAAATCCGCGGACGCCACGCTTGATGAACAAGACGGAATCGGCTGAGCTGCAATCCAACTCGCCGATCATACAGTCAACCGAAGGCCCGAAAGAAAACCGGAGCAGAGGAATCGCAGATCTACAATCGAACCGAAAGATCCAGGAACAAGACCAGGAGACAACGCCACGTGCAGTCTACAGACAAAGGCAGGTAGGATCTTCGCTGGTGTCTGGTATTCTTGGGGAGTGAGTGTGTAAGTCCGAAGGCAGGAATAGGCGGAAATATTTCTGATTGTTTTGTGCTTTGTTTTGTTTTCCTCTTTCTAAACGCTGGGACTGTCCCCTCTCTCTGTTTGCGATGGATAGGTTAACGCCCGAGCAGCAGGCGGGTATTAAAAAGATGTCTAGCGATAGGCTAGAAAGATGTTTGCGGGAAGCTGGAGTAGCTTTACCAACAATAGAGGCTATGGGACGCCTGGAGTTGATGGAGAATTGGGCGGAGTTTGTGTCTGCGGGCCATCAAACCCCTCCCGAATACGACAGTCCCATCACTCTCAGGCAGGCCAGTACGGATTCCAGTTTGGATCTGGAACGTCAGCGTCTGGCCTTCGAGATTCGGCGGTATGATGAAGAGAGAGAAGATCGAAGACGGAGAGAGAAGAAGGAGGATGAGGAAAGAGAAGAGCGAAGATGGAGAGAGAAGAGGGAGGATGAGGAGAGAGAAGATAGACGCAGAGAGTTGAAACTGCGTGAGGAGCAGTTGGCAATTGACCGCGAGAGACAAAAGCGAAGCGACATAGACAATTGTCGCAAGCAGTCGTTAGCCGGTAGGATCAAACATTTTAGCGATGCTCTTAAATTAGTCATAGGTAAATTTCCACTCGATGGGGCGGAAATGCCTTGCTATTTCGACCACATCGAGCGGTTATTCCAGCAATTTGCCGTAGACGACGATGTCAAGGCTCACTTACTGTTGGCTAACCTGAGTGATCGGACGAAAGCCCTGACCACCCGGCTGACACAAGATCAACTCTGCGACTACGAGAAGCTCAAGGAGTTCTTGCTTCGAGAGTTCAGAGTTTGTCCAATCCAACTTCGGGACCGTTTCCTCTCAGCTAGAAAATCTTCTGATGAAACTTATACTTCTCTCGCTTCTAGGATCAAGAATGCTTTGTTTTACTACCTTCGCAGTCGGCGAGTCGGTAATTCTGTTGAAGATCTTTTAAGTCTTTTGTGCGCCGACCGTCTCAAGGAACTATTGCCCCGTGCATGTTTGGATTTCATACTAGCGCAAGAGAAAGATGAATGGCTACGGGTAGAGGAATTAGCAGCCACAGTAGACAACTATATGGCATACCATCATTGGAGTGGCGAACCTATCCGCTGGAGTGGCTCGAGTAACTCGGGTAACTCTACGAACTCAAGCAGCTCTGCGCACGCTCGGAATAGCCGAACAACGCACCCGACCCACCAAAATGAGAATCTAGCCACCAAGAAAGTAGAGGTCGTAAGTACGTCAAGTAAGGACGATAAGGTATCGAAGGAAGAGGCGTTGCGCAAGGGTTTATGTTTCCAGTGCGGCTCTGACAGCCACCGAGCTTTTCAATGTGGTAAAGCTAAGAACTCACAAGGCAATAAAAAGACGGCACACGTGAATTTGTGTGAGGCGGGTAAGGTCAAAGGTGATTTTGCGTCGGAGAAGATTAGATGTAATGTCGACGCTACTAAGACACACAAATCCTTTATTGATGCTGACCAGTTCCATGTAAGATCATATATGGATGTTCAAATTGAACAATTAGATAATCAAAGAGCACTTATTGACGGGGGTCCGAAATCTGTTGTATACGGCACTCGTTGGTGAAACACCTAAACCCACCGGTACACAAGAGAGTTAAACTCTCAGGTCTCAATGGGCAGTCCGAAATTACTGATGTAATTCGCTTACCCGTTAAACCAGTCATGGAGAACGCTGAGGGCCTAACTAACATCGCCCCGCCAGTACTAGTATGGTTAGCGGTGGTCCCTAACCTTCACGAGGCCATGATAATAACACCCACAGTGGAAACGCTCCTGAAGGAGACAGCGGTGTATGATGTGCTGGCTGTAAGTATGGCTGAGATTGCTCAGATCTCGACCGATCCAGAAGCCGGCAAAACAGATTCGGTCCTTATCCCAGCGGAGGACGAGGCGGAGGAGGTTATGTGTAAAGGGATAGGGAGTCAATTAAATGCAGGACTGGTGACTCAGCCCGAGTTCTCTGATCCAGATATCCCTGCTGAACCCGATAGGCCTAGTGAACGAATAGCCGATGCGAGTAGGCTGTCGGTTGAACAAAATCAATGTCCATCGCTGGCTCCCTATGTCAAGTTGGCCCAACAGAACCGAAATAATTTCTTTTCGGAGGGGTCACTCTTGTACCATCGCGAGAGCATTGTGGGGCATAAGGTCAAGCAGCTGTGCTTACCGGAATCCAGAATCAATACCGTGCTAGAGATGGCTCATGATGCTCCTTTTGCTGGTCACATGGGTTTCAAATCCACACGTGACCGGATTCGGCTCAGCTTTTGGTTCCCACACATGGATGATAAAATCAAACTGTATTGTTCTTCTTGTCCCGTCTGTCAGCTTAGAGCGCCTGTGAAGACTGCTCATCGGGTTCCCATCACTCCTATTCCAAGGGACGAGGAACTTCCGTTTACGCATTTGTCTATCGATTGTATAGGCCCAATCCTCGCCGAGAGTGATCCGACCATCTCGAAACCTGAATTCAACTATGCTTTGGTTATAGTCGATCGGTTCTCTCGTTGGCCGATGGCCTATCCGTTACGATCTATGAGTGCTAAAGCTGTATGTGATGCTTTATTACAGGTTTTCATGACATTTTCAGTGCCCAAGGTGATTAGCTCGGATTGTGGCACAAGTTTCAAAAGTCAACTAACACAGGAAATGTTAAAACGTTTAGGTTGTTGTCCTCGTTTCAGTACACCAGGCCATCCGGAAGCCAATGGTTTAGTGGAGAGATGCAACCAAAGTCTAAAGAGCATGGTGTACAAGTTGGCTCAAGACGACCCAAGAGGTTGGCATCGTCTCCTACCATTTGTGCTGTGGAGCCTCCGTGAACGCCCTTCTGCAACCACTCATATCAGTCCATACATGTTGGTGTACGGCACTGTCCCCAGGGGACCCTTAGCTATTCTTAAGGAATCATGGGCGGGCGAACGTGAACTTCCGTTCAGCCTCGGTAAGACACCAGAAGCGTATTTGAGGGACTTAAGGGACAACCTAGAACTAGCAAAGTCCTATGCTGAATATCACTCTGAAGTCGAGCAGAAGAGATATGCTGTCCATTATAATTTGCGAAGTATGGATAGACGATATCAGGTGGGAGATAAGGTCATTCTCCTTGCACTTGATAGTAATGGGGCCAAGTTCTATAATCGCTGGAGGGGTCCAGGAACAGTAGTTAGAGTCAAGTCACCCTATTCTTACATCATCGATATAGAGGGCACTCATAGACATGTGCATGCCAACAAAATCCGGAAGTACAATGAACGGATCGAAGAGGCAATTGTAGATAATTGTTCAGTCGTGTTCGATCGGGACGAGGATTTCGGGTCCGTGGAAGTCGTCGAAGAGTACAAGGACACTCACCCTCGGCCCAGTACGCTGATTGATCCTGTTAAAATTGCCCATCTGTCCGACGCAGAAAAACAACAACTGCTATCACTTCTAGACCAGTACCCCGAGGTATTTTCAGATAAACCAGGCTTCTGTCCGCTCATGGAGCATGAAATTAAAATCTTACCTGGCTTCAAACCCAAACGCTTGCGAGCGTATCGGATTCCGGAACTTCTCAAACCGGAAGTGGCCCGACAGATCCAAGAGATGCAGGACTTGGGTATTATTGTTCCTTCGACCAGTGAAATGGCCAGTCCGATCGTCTGCGTACTTAAGGGACCAGATGGTCGGAAGGGCGTTAGACTAGCCATAGACTACAGACACGTGAATTTGCACTCAGCAGGGGACTGCTACCCGACCCCGAACGTGGGGGACGTTCTTCAGAAGGTTGGGAAGGCGCGTTTCATTAGTTGCTTTGACGCGAAGAGCGGCTATTGGCAACTTCCGGTGAAGGAGTCTTCTCGACACCTTACTGCTTTTGTGTGCGATGAAGGCCTCTTTGAATTCACTCGTATGCCGTTTGGCCTGAAGGCTGCTAGTAATAGTTTTATCCGTTGTGTGTCCAACATTTTGCACCCCATCCGTGACTTCACCGAACCCTTCGTAGACGACATGGCAGTGTTTTCGATGTCTTGGGAAGAGCATCTTACTCACTTGGAAAAGTATCTTAAAACTATTAAATTGTCTGGTTTGACTCTCAGCTTAAAGAAATGTACTTTTGGGCAGAGTCATGCGACTTTTGTCGGTCACGTGATTGGATCCGGGATAATCGAACCTGATCCGGAGAAAATTGCGGAATTAGGTAAAATCCAACCACCCACTACGAAGAAGGATGTGAGACGACTCATTGGCTTTTTCAGCTATTTTCGAAACTTTATACCGTCTTTAGCTGAGACTGCTCGAGTGATAACCGACTTGACGCAGAAGCATATCCCAACGAAAGTGCCCTGGAGTCTTGAGCACCAGAGGGCACTCGATAAGCTCAAAAGCGATTTAAGTAATGCTGTCAAGTTACATGTAATTGATTTTTCAAGAGAGTTTGGCTTGTCCGTGGACGCCAGTGGATCTGCGGTAGGTTGTTGTCTTTTTCAATGGACTGATGAGGGGCATGAACGACCCATATCTTTTGCAAGCGCGAAGCTTACAGATGTTCAGACGCGGTGGTCAACAATTGAAAGGGAGGCGTATGCCGTCATCTGGGCGCTTAAACGCTTTCGTCCCTGGGTCTTCCTGTCTAGGATAACCATCTTTCTGATCATAATCCTTTGTCTTTCTTAACTGAAGCTGCTCCCAAGAGCGCAAAGCTCGCCCGCTGGGCGTTGGCGCTACAAGAATTTAACATTTGCTTTAAATATCGTCCAGGTCCAAAGAATGTAGCCGCCGACTTCCTGTCTAGGATTTGACGGAGACAGTGAGACCGGGCACCGGCGGGATCTGACCCGGCCGTCTGTAAATATGTACATATGACTAAAGCTGTTTTTTTTGTGTGTGTTTCCTGAGGAACTATCATCCGTCTATGGGAGAGGAAAGGAAGGACCGACAACGCCTGGAGACCGTCACGATCGTCGGAATCATCTCGGGTGGGAGGGATGTCACGGTGGAGCCCTTCCCAACGTGATTCGCGACGATCCGCCTCACACACAGCAGTCCATCTATGGCGCTATACAAATGGCGCCATAGAAGCCTCGGGAATGCAGCGGGTGGAGGGTCGGCAAACCGTTGGGGCAGATGACACCGACACGCCGATAAGATCTCGGCTCCGCCAGCGCCGGTTGGACTTCCAAGCGATTGAAGCCCGGCGAGGGGCGTCAAACCGACGAGTCAACGATCCGACCGGAGGCCATTAAGATCTCATTATACCCGAACTAATGGAGGAGCCGGCCTTTGTCATCTGACGCCCATTGTCACCCTCTACTCGGCCCACCGACCCAGGGGAGGAATCCCCTGGGGCACTTGACACCTACCGCCATAAACTAGACCTCCTATCCAGCGGGAGGGCCTACCCTGCTCGCAGAGACAGTGCTTTCGACGGGCGGATCTAGGACGCAAACGATTGGCCGGGCGTCGGATGGTAGCGACACCCTTCGACCAATCGGCGCTAGGGCCGATCGAGGACGGATGGACGGTGGGACTCACGAAGCGGACCTTAAAGAGAACTGTCGGGGAATTCTTGGGGGCTGAACTGCGTGGAGACGTCTGGAGTGACTAGTGCGCTATTATTCCAGGGGGACGGGCTGCCACGTGGTTTCAGCCACAGGAGACATATAACAACTCGAGTTCAACATCCAGACTTTTTAGACTAACCTTTTATTATTCGTTATTAAAGTTAAAACACAACCTCGTCAAGTACTCGTATTATAGTCGTGTCTAGTAAAAACGAAGGGGGAGTCACAGACGGACGTCCCGACACGACAACTAACATGAGCTGCACAAAAATGCTTTTACAGCCGCACATTCTTTTGGAGTTCTGCACTTTTTGTTGCTTTTTAAAAACTGTAAAAACGCTAAAAACTCCTGCTTAGTTTAATAAAATCATCACTGTAATGCTCATTCTGCTCCAATTCAACAAAAGACTGACAATCCCAACGCACCTTCGTGGCTGTAAGCCATCTGTAGAATTCGACCAATGGCAGCAAATCGTCGCACTTTGCGACACCCGTCCTTGTCCGTGCAAAACTCTTCGATGTTGTAGTTGTCACACGCGACAAACAACCTGTCACCGTCCGAACAAATGACGGTTGGTTCACTCGTTGGCGAGACAACGCTTTGCGACACAAATCGCAGACAACGAAACACACGAACCATTGCAACGTTGTGTTGTTGTTGTTGTTGTCAGATCAGTTGAATGCAACGTAATCCAAGTTGCTTTTTGTTTGGTCACATAAATGTCTGTTCCTCAAGATGTCTTGATGGCTGTGGATGTCGGAAACCGTCAACCTACAAAAATGAACCATCAGACAAAATTAATGTGGTCCATTAATAATAATTATGATGAAGGAAGAGGTGCACAAGGGAAAATACGTGTTGCAACAACTATTACATAACACTAAATGAGCTGCACAAAAATGCTTTTACAGCTGCACATTTTTTTAAAAGTTCTGCACTTTTTGCTGCTTTTTAAAAACTGTAAAAAATGCTAAAAACTCCTTTAATAATTAATGTGTAACATTATAGTGGTCCATTAAAATCACAGTTGCATAATTATGATAAAGAAAGAGGTGCATAAGGGAAAATACGTGTGGCAACAACTATTACATAACGCGTAACAGCCAAATGGAAGGGCACATCTACTTCAGTGTACAGTATCAGATGCTATCGAATGCGAACAGATAATTAGCCTATCCAATTAGAACTGTAATAATTAATTATAGTCACTTCCTCAAAGGCATATGTCAGTTGTAATTTGAAGGAATAGGACACCCACTTCAGGCTGTCTAATTAGTAGACCTTGTGACTTCTGTTTAATTAAAATCTGCCCTTATTTGCGTCACAACTTTTCCCATGCTATGCACGTTTTCCCTGTATTACCTCAAATCCTGTGACACTGAATATGGTTGTATTATTATGTAATTTGCTTTTATGTTGTATGATGCTTATGCTCCTTCTTCTTCCCAGAGCTTGTGGAGACAGGCTTGTAGCTGGATCTACTCATATTATGGTCTTGTCTATTGCTTTAACTTGGCCGAGAACCATCAACTTTTTATGTCAAGCAGGGTTTAAAGTGGGTGGGAACGCGTGGGAACGGCGTTCCCACTGCTCTCGAATTTCTTGGCTTGCGTTCCCACTGTTCACCATGCATGGAACCCTTGAAACATGGGTGTTCCCAATAAAATTTCATCAGCGTTCCCAGTGTTCACAGTTGGCGTCCGCACTGCTCACCCAAACCACTTTTCAAAACTCACGTTGAGTCATTCAGTAGTCATTAATGGCAGGCCAACAAACAACCAAATAGTTCACTACAAAAAAGGATCAATAAAATGGGCTTAACATATTCGTTGGTTCCGTGAGTTGGCCGCAACATCAATAATTAGTCCTTCTGAGATTTGGCCAATGCTCGTGAGTCCTCTGCTCTCACAGTCTCCTAACAGGACATAATTATATATGACTAAGCAAACATTTACGGAACCTATTGCGCTCAGCTAAAAAAGGGGACAAATATATCCGGGAAAATACTCATCAAAACTGAAAGCGGAAATAAGGACGTCAAAATGCAAAATTAGGATTATGGGCCTATTTTGGTCCTTCACAATGGCCTAGACAAAACAAATACAGTCGAAAAATAAAACTGAAACTTTAAGGCAGGAGTCTAAAATTTTCTTTAAAGATGGGCCCCTTCCCTCAGCCAGTGGCGACCCAGGATGTCAACGTCACCCGAGAAAAATGTGGTATGGGAAGGGGCAGCCCGTATTCTGAATTTTTGTAAGACTAAATCTTCAATAGGACTATAGTGCATTGTTCAGCATACAAAGAGTCAAATTAGACTTCAAAAACCTTCAGTTTTACTCTTAATATTATCATCCCCAAACAACACATCAAATTAATTTAGCCTTTAAAAGGGCAAATGCACTTTTATTCTCAACTTGTGTAGCTTCAAAGCAAGCCTGGCGGCATAAAACATCGTCAGTGGGCCAGAATGACCTGAGGATCGGACCCACACCACACTAGCTGTGCCCACACTGCAGTAGTCAACAAATCAAATATCAAACCTGTCCTAAAAACGACCTGCTATGTTGCCGACTACGCGCACGCCAACTATGGGCTATTACTCAATTAAGTTATAAAAACTAAGTTAATTAACTTTAAAAATCGGTAATCCTTCAGTTTAGGTCGTTTAATTATTTCAGCAGAAAATCACATGGGATAATTGTCTGAAACTGTCTGCAAGAAAACTCCAAACATTTCTTGGCCACTGAATCTGTTACGGAAAACAAATTCGATTTCTCAAGTTATTCTACCTTAATCCAGCTTCTAGTTCATATATAATTATACATTCATGTGTTGGAGCTGCCGGTCTCCCAGCCATGTCTACACAAAATTTGAGCCAAAATTTTGGTGTTTCCGAAAAATTACGACGACAGGGAGTGACAAACAATATACTACATATTTAGAACAATTAATGCATATATGATATAGCGTTTTAATAAGCGTGAAATAACTAAACGGGTAAACGTGTATTTTAGTATGGTAAATTATTTTCACGCTTATAATTGCACAAAAACAGTCTTAAAATATTTCTGCCAACGTGCTATTGCCTAACGGATGTATTATTATACTTAGAATTTGTTAAAAAGAAGTAAATCGATTGAAAAAATTAAATATTTTGTCATAACAAACCGCCGATCGAAGTTGTTATTCAATTGTGACCCTCTCCGGAAGTTGCGTGCGGCAAGTGTGCAATAAGGAAGCACGCAAAAGTAAATAAATAAGTAAATAAAAGTCCAGCTTTTCCAGTTTTATTAATCCAACTTCTGTTTCAATAATCATTATTTTCATCAATCCAGCTCCAATTTAAGCTAGACTATTTTTATTAACCCAGCTTCCATTTCTCGCCCGTGATTTTCGTCAATCCAGCTTCTATTTCAGATATTAAAAACCCTCATCCAGCTTCCATTACTTAAGCGTTTTTTCATTAATCCGGCTTCTATTTCAGGTCTATAAATACTGTCATCCAGCTTCCATTTATCATTTTGAACTTAGGACCGAAGTTTTGACGTACACGTCGATGGTTTAGGCGCGTACCCCAACTTCCGGTCATATGTTGTGGTTCAATGGCGATTCGAGCAGCGATTTCGCATGGGAAATGTGACATTTTAAAAGCTCATTTTATGTCAATATTCTTGTTCTTAACAAATTTTAAGCATGCGGTTCGATGAGTTGGTCCAATTTTAGCTGTTTGGAATAATTTACGGCACTTTTTGAGTCTTTATAAGCGTGAAAATAATTTACCATACTAAAATACACGTTTACCACTAAACGACCTAAACTGAAGGATTACCTAAAAATCTTCGATTGAACTCTCCACGGCTGCGTAGTCGATAAAATTCCTAAAAACTGAAACTCGAGTCTTAATAATCTTGCGTGTGCTTGTGAACGCCTTCAAAACTTCAAAAGCAATTTGAAGGAATTTAAAGCATCCGGTCACAATACTCTCAAAACGGACGTCACCTGTCCTACACTGTACAGTAAGCTACACGAAATCTGCTTTTGTCACATTCTTATTATATTAGTCCGATTCTCAAGTAGGCTGGCAACCCGTCAACAAACCTTGTCTCCAGATAAGAAAGACGAATGAGATAAACAGAGGTGTAGGACCTAGCCCCGTTTTCTCCACAAACAGATTAGGCGTAGCTATAGGCTAGCGCTGACTTACAAACAAGTACCAAAGGGTTAGACAAACAGCCCCAATTATAGTCTACTGTAGGTCTAGGCGGTTAGGCCTAGGCCTATATGCATAGCGAACATGTGACTATATCGTGCACTCGACAGGCTTAATTTTCGGCTGCATGCAGGCCTAATTAAGGAATTTCCCGCTGCGTCTGCTAGCTGCGGTCTGCGTTGGCCTAGCCTATATAATTATGGCTGGAGCCTTAATTAGTCATTGGCCTACTATAATTATTATAATAATTAATTGCACAATGGGTTTTTCGTTACGTGGCAAACCTTAACAATTATTAATAGGCCTACGCTAGGCCTAATTATCAAGATTCGTCACTTAGCCTAACGAAAAACATTGTTAGGCCTATAGGCTAGGCTAGGTCTACATCCGCCATTGATGATTGAACGTGGTGGTAATTAGGCCTATAGGTCTATTTATTTATGATATTGTTCCGAATGTATTCCTGCATGCTATAGCCTATTCTGTGGAGATGAGTAGGCCTACTGTCAGGCTTGGCCTAGATAGGCTATAGGCCTGCTTTCAGCCTCCACTGAATTTCAGCTCGCCTAGTAATTTTGTAATGCGATAAATAGCCTATAATATCATAGGCTATAAGGACGGGAATACAAAATTAATGTAGGCCTAGGCCTAGGCTATAACTTCATAAGCTAGACCATAAATAGTCTATTGCTATCATTTGGTCTCGACTCTTGAGTAGAAATGAAAGAGCTAAGAACTTCAAATTCGACTTTTTTATCAGTTCACGATCATTTGGAATAGGCCTGTGCGTTGGCCTACTAGGCCTATAGCTACATGTACATAGGCTACATGATTCGAGGAAATCACATATCACCTAGAAAAACAGTTGGGCCTAGCCTACTTAGAATAGAGAGAGAGACGTCGATCTATTTTTTGTTGTTGTCCATTTTCAATAGGACAATTAGGCCTAGGTCTCTAAGGTTCTGGCAACCTCATCAGCAGAAATCGGAATCTGGTCGCTGATTATTATAGGCCTTCTTATACTAGCCTACATAGGCCAGCCTATTAGGCCTATATGCTACAGCGCACAGTTAACTAATAAGATAAGAAATCCATTGGAACACTGATTTGATAATTATAGTTATAGCCAGTCTACACGGACGCACTTGTTAAGATGGGGTGCTTGGGTTAACCTGGTAGCCTAGGGTGGAGTGGGTGGGGTGATAAAAGTCGTAAATATAATATCTTTGCGACATAACAAGATCGAGGTCGTTGATGCCAACGAAGGCTACTTGCTCACTCACTTAGCCTACTTATCCGTGCCTGGCGACGCGTCCATTGCCATTGAACCTTAATTGTATTGTGTGCAAATTTCTGTTTAATGGTTTCGTTTTCTGCTGAATAATTCTGATAATGGCCGCTCTTTTTAGAGGCGCAGCACATGCCAAAATATATCAGAAATATCGTTTAGTATATCCGGCCTCTGTTTACAGCGCCATACTGAAATATTTGGCCGATGGACTTGACCAACCTTCTGGTCAAGAGTCGACGAAATTTGGTGCTGCTCTGGACATAGGTTGCGGTACGGGAATCAGTACCCTTCCTCTGTGCGATCATTTCAGCTCTGTTGTTGGGGTGGATGTCAGCGAAGCCCAGCTCGAAGAGGCCCGCAAAGCCAGTTCTGGGCACACGAACGCGACTTACCGTTTGGGTTTTGCCCACGAGTTGGGTTTCCATAAGGATGGCACTGTTGACCTCATAACAATTGCCCAGGCCTTGCACTGGGTCGACACGGGAAAGTTTTACAGCGAATGCCACAGGGTGCTTCGGCCTGAAGGAGTGCTGGCTGCCTATGGATATGGATTTCCACAGCCAAGAAATCCAGACGTATACAACCTTCTTAGGCATGTATGTACATGAAATTGTAATTGTATAATCTTGACATTTCATTAGCTCCTAATAGAATTTAATAAGTCATGTGAAACCGCTGTTTGATAGTCACTCACTGAAAAGAAGGCCAGTAGGCATGTATAGATTTGATTGAAGGTCAGTATTGAAAGGTTAGACAGATAGATAGCTAGGCAGCTCCAGTACGTGGTGTTTAGTATTGGAGTGGTGAGATAGGTGAGAAGCAAGGCCTTTTACGATTTTGCTAATAGCAGTCTACAAAGCACATCTATCCTACAGGGGCTTTGGGGATCAAACTCGGCTCCGCTGATCTCCATGCCAATGTGTCACCGGGCCCCCTGTGATGTGATGTGTGGTTCTTTTGGTGGCAGCACAGATGAATGTGCATTCTCGATACTTGATTTGATGCATTCTGATCATGAAAGCCTTGAAAGGAAGTTAAAAAAAGGAAGGAGTTGCATGAAGTAACATGAAACTAATTGATTGAGAAAACAGTACTGCAGTGCAAACGATTTTCAAGATAGCTTGTTCTGAAAAAGAATGAAGTTGGAGACTTAGATAGTTCGAAGGAACAATGGCATGTTCATAGGACGTCAGGGGTATAGCCTAGGCTGCTTATGAAGCTGGTAGGCCTAGAAATGCGCTTATAAGAATTTAAACTTTGCAAATTTGTGGGAATGAAACTCATTTATAAGTTAGAGGAGTTTGTTGGCTTTGACCAATTTGACGCTCTTCAGCCGTTTTGTAGTAACATAATTCAATGCAATAATTTTTGGCTCATAGAGCCCAAGCACGTTTTTCTGGTACACTTTTTCATGAAATAAAATGCAACAATACATTCATGTAATAATATTAATTATTTTAACTAAGAATTTTATCTAACAAAGCTGTGAAGAATTCTGCTCATCCTTTTGTATATTCAATTATTATTTTTATTACATAAATTTCTTACGTGTCAAAGGTCACACCAAAATGTGGACGAGTTGTGGTGGATACTCAGTCGCCAGAGGAAGATGGAGTTAGATAATAATAATAATAATAATAACAATGGCAATTTCTAAGGCGCCGTAACGCAGCCATGCCATAGCCTATATCCAAGTATTTAAAAGCCAAGGAGAAATAGTAAGTTTTGAGCGGTTCTTCGATTAGTTGGTGTTTTTCAAATTAATTTTATATTGATCTATGGTGGAACTTTTGGCCAATGCCTGCGTAACCCAAGGGTTCTGTGAAACCCTGGTTGAATGGATAAAGTTATAAATGATTAAAATAATATTGTAACCAATTTGACTGACTTTCCATTACTATGAAAATTATCGCACTG
Organism: Lumbricus rubellus; assembly: GCA_945859605.1. Taxonomy (NCBI): domain Eukaryota; kingdom Metazoa; phylum Annelida; class Clitellata; order Crassiclitellata; family Lumbricidae; genus Lumbricus; species Lumbricus rubellus. The sequence continues at coordinate 24,060,814 of OX243817.1, forward strand.
ATGAGTTTTTTGCTTATTTTTCTCTGTTCCAGTTTCATGATGTGACATTGAAAGGGTTCTGGGAAGCTGGCCGTAAACATGTTTATCTCGATAATTATGCTGGGCTGTATAAGGAATTTTCAGTTGCTTTTCCTACTACAGAAAGGTTGTATATTATACTTTGCTAAAATAGCAAGCTGACTTTCCATTACTATGAAAATTATCGCAGTGATGAGTTTTTTGCTTATTTTTCTCTGTTCCAGTTTCATGATGTGACATTGAAAGGGTTCTGGGAGGCTGGTCGTAGACATGTTATCGATAATTATGCTGAGCTGTATAAGGAATTTTCAGTTGCTTTTCCTACTACAGAAAGGTTGTATATACTTTGCTAAAATAGCAAGCTGATTTTCCATTACTATGAAAATTATCGCAGTGATGATTTTTTGCTTATTTTGAGCAAGCTGAGCTGTTTCTGTAATCTACAAGTTTGACTTTTTACCTGTTGTTGAATTATTTATACCAAACTAGGCTAAGGCTACACTCGCCTGCCTTTCGTAAGTTGCTAAAATCCTACTTTTATAGCTGTGGCTGGGGTGGGAGCGCCTCTGAGTAGGTCTCTTGAAGAGGCACTATGTAAATCATCGAAACAAATGAATGAATGAATGAATGAATGAATGAATGAATGAATGAATGAATGAAACTGTGTTGCACATGTAACGTATTCTTAGAATTTTTAGTACATCTTAAAAAGCAGGGCTTGTTTCCTTCTTTGACTTCGACTTTACCTGTTGTTGAATTAATTATACCAAACTATATACCAAAAAATCTACAATTCTACAGCATACAGAAATTAATTACTATAGAAACAAAACACTACTAAATCTGAGTGATGCAAATCTATTTTTAATTGAGAGCAGTGTTTAGGTGATTCAAAGAATTTGTGATCACTCAAATTTGAATGAGCACATTGTAAGATTATTGTTTAAAAAAATTCTAATGTAACTTTGCTAATATTTGTGTATTTGTGTGTGTCTAGAATTGATAGCTTGGTGGTCGAAAAGACTTTCAGCCTGGATGATTTGATTGGCTATCTCCGGTCATGGTCAGCTTACCAGAAACTCCGGTCACAACACCCAGAGGCGGAAGACCCGCTGGTAGATGTTGCTTCCAGGTATGTAGTAAATCATGATTCCAGTTGAGGAATGATTCAAGTTAGAAATTCTGTTGGGCTTTTATCATTCTTTACATGTGCTGTAAAACTATGAAGAATTAATGTTTGATTGCTTTAGTGAAGAAGTTGAGCATCTGAATGGTTTATACCGTAAAAATTGCTTTAAAAATTTTCAATTGCACTGTACAGTACAACACAGTTTTCACTTTTTTCGCAGCTATGAAGAAGTAATGTTTTATTGCTGTAAATAGTGAAGAAGTTGTGCATCTGAATAGTTTATAATATACTGTAAGAGGTGCTTTATAAATTTTCAAATGCAACATACAATTGCAATAAAACCAAATTTCACTTTTTTCGCAGCTAGCATTTGTACCGAAGACTTTCCTACTCTCCACCCCCCCTTTGGACATGCTGGGTTTCACTTGAACTCTTCATTCATTATTCCAACAGCAACGTACCGTATTCTCTGCGGAGGTCTTATAATGGCCCTTGGTTACTGTAGGCCATTGCATTTCTTTCAGAAAGCCTTGAGTTGCAGTTAACTTAAGTCATATCCAGGGCTTAAAGTGTGGCAGGACGGTCATTGACGGCGTCCTGGCACTTATTTTCAAATCCCTATGCCGTTCTGCCACTTATTGGCCAGCACACCTGAAAATGTAAGCGGCATCGTGGCACTTCTTTTGGAAATGTAAGGGACGCCCAGGCACTTCTTTTTGTTTACACTTTTAGCACTGGTCATACCTATCTTGTTAAGTTTCTGATTTACGGATTGTGTTATTCTTCTAGGTTACGACAAATACATTCTGCGACGAAAACTGGTGACAGAGCAACCGGTGATAAGGTGGTGTCAGATGTTGCTGAGACTGGTGTCACGACAACAGATACTGATGGGAATGGTGACAAGTCAACAGGTGTCACTGGGAGTGACAAGGACATCAAGATGTCAGTCACAAGCCCAATATTTATTTTGCTTGGAAGGAAGACGGTCTCTAGTTGATTTCATGCCGTGTGTTTGTATTGAATAAACAGTTGTAACATTTTCTGCAATTTCTGCACATTTATGAAATTTAAAAGAATGAAGACGTTAACCCTACACCGACCAAAATGTAGTAAATGTTGTAGGAAATCCTCTACCTCTGGTCAGTAAAGGGTTAAGAAACAAGTGCAATCAAAGAAAGTCAAGCGGTGTTTTGATTGTAACTGTAGCAGTTCAGTCTTAATGATTTTTGTTACTTTTTGACATTTGACTTGAGTACTGCCATCAATATATAGACAATTAAGCAGCCTTCAAAGTGTGTGAAAACTCAGGTCCTTGTTACTGGTGGCCTCAGGTAGTGACAGTACTTAAGATCTTCCCATTCTTCTTCCTTGACCTGTGCTGGCACCTGGGTTGGTGTATCAAGGTCCCAGTTGCGTGCTTCCGGTTTTGTCTTCTTGTGTTGATGAATCGGAGGCAGGAGATGTGGCTTACAGTTGTTGAATTTCTTCCACAGTTTCTTTTCGCGATAAATCGCTTCTACTGCAGCTGTATGAAATAAATATAAAAAATAAAATCCTATGAACAATAGTGTTATAAAGAGGGAGAGGGGAGGTGGAATAGAGGTAGGGTGGGATGGTTGGATGCTCTTTTCAGCCACAGCAACGCGTGGCCGGGTACGCTAGTAGTGTTGTAAACTAGCAGATTGACCAGTCTCTATAAACAAATGAAAATTTTAAAAGCTGATGAGAGTTCATGCATAGATGAACAATGATCATGCATAGATGAACTGGTTCATTCATTATTAGAATTTATATAGCGCCTCTTCAAGAAACTACTCAGAGGCGCTCCCGGACAGTTCGTCACCGGACAATTCTGGACCGGACAATTCGCACCGGACAATTCTTAGCAGCCAAAATTCGTGATGGGACTTCCACTTTTAGATCAGATTTTCCTAGCCTACCCATCTCCATCACCCAAAATGAATTACTGTCCAAACTAATAATAATCTGACACCTGACTAGCGGGCATAAAAACCATGGGCCTATTTAGGTATGAAACTTACATTGATCTAAATGAACTGCCTATAAGTTTGATAATTTACTGCATTTAATTACTAATTTCAGTGTCTTATTTTCAGTTAATATTGAACCATATTTGGAAGCTCAGACAGCATTTGCTTGGTGCCATATAATTATTTTATACCAATGATAAATAAAAGTTTGACTTGGGAAAGAAGGGCAAAACCTTCAGGATAATCTGCTGAATCGGAAAAAAGCTTAAGTTTTACTTGCTCATCTTTTTATAACCCTCTGCATAATAACGTGTAAATTGATTGTTTTGAAGCAGTCTTCCAGGAAGTCAGAAGGACTACTATATTTTAGTGAGTGGAAGGAATCTCTTACCTTGTTCGTGGCGAACATACGTTTCAGGAAATTCTGACGTCAGTATTTGCTTAAGGAGCATCAGTTTGTCGTTGCTTTTGTTGAGTTCGGGATCTTTTGTCTTTACCTCGGTCTTCCGGAGGATTGGTAAAAGACATTCAACGACCGAATCCACATCGAATTCACTATCTTCCGGCCCGTACATTTGTACAATCAGTTCCCTCAGCTCTTCAACTGTCATTATCTCTTGGTTATCCAGTGCATTGTCTTCAACAGTGGCATTGTCTTCAACAGTGGCATTGTCTTCAACAGTGGCATTGTCTGCAACAGTGGCATTGTCTTCAACAGTGGCATCATTCATTCCACTTGATTCTGTTTTATCAGGCTCCTCAGTGTAGGCTACAGACACAAGCTCCGCAGCACTCTGATCTGGCTGCTCATCTTTGTTGGAAATTTGATTCAAATCATCGTGGGCTGCTACTATTTGACTTTCCTCTTTTCTGAGTTTAAACTGTTCAACCGCGTACGTGATTAGTTGTTTAATCGAAGCTGTTGGGTCATTGTCATCACGAAGCAGATAATCGGCGTTTGCATCGTAATCATCTTCGTCTTTCGGTGGTGGCGTCGCCTCAGGCTTCTTTTCTGTCTTTTCTCTCATTTCCTTTCTCAACTTTGCCAACTTCACGCTCGTCCTCTTTGCACGCAGATTGATGTGCATCAGGTTTAATTGCGTCTCGTTATCCAGAGACTGTAGGATTGTTGCAAGTCGTTGGCTCTCGCTTTTATTTGCGACTCTCACGGTGCGTAGCGATCTAGAACTGAAGAGACAGTCTGTACTCGTATCCTGTCCAGATGCCATTTGTCAGACTGTGTTCATAACTTCAGAAATATGAAACGTCTCGTCTGCTCGGCAGAATATTCTTTAGTAGATGCTATTGTCCTGTGCAGAAAGTAAGGTACAGGTCAGATGGTGTAATGGAAGAGAAGCGCCGCTTGTGGCTGCTTCGTAGGTAGTGCTGATTTTAATTGTATGCGAGGCACCTTTGTAACAGCATGACTGACAGACTGTATTACGGCAGTAACGGCACCATAGAAATTTTGTTATTATTACTATTAATGGCCATGTAAAAAAATTGAGCAAATACAAGTCAAGACAATACAAGTCAAGACATAGATGTGTAAATGCGACCTGGAATGAGCTACCTGTTATCCTTCGTCAAATACCTATTAGCCTTTCTACTTCTACTTCATTTCTTTCTCTTCTCAAGACTGTCTTATTCGACCGGGGTTGGACTGGGAGCGCTCCTGAGTAGTAACCTTGAAGGAGCGCTATATCAAGTTCTCAGTAAATAAAATAAATAAATAAATAAAATAAAGAAATCACAGAACCAGATAGCTTTCTTCAAGATTTGACAGAATTCCCAAGTTTAAAACATCACAGCATGCTGTGAATCATTTCTGATTTGTTATGCTGCAGTTCAACTAGCCATGGAAAGGCTTATAGGGATTTTGAATACATGTGTTGAATCCTAATGACTTCAGGAAGTGCAAGCACAGATTTCACTATTATTCAATGCGTGAGCTGACATGAGAGTAGTGTATGTTATATTTAGTAAGAGTAGACTGTATTGCCCAATACGATAAAAACAAGATTTGCAGCTTTAGGTTAGTTAGGTCAAAATGTAAGATTAATATTACTAATGCAAGTCCATCAAATATTATCATTAAAATAGTAGAGTAGAAAATAAATATCGAGAGCAATGAACATATTTTTATTTCCAGTTTAGTGCTTTCTGTGTAACTGAATGAAAATATGTATTCTTCAGGCTAGCTAGTATCTACAATTCTGCAGCATACAGAAATTAGTTTAAAACTCTCTTTGCTGATTGAATATAAGCATTTCAGCTTACGAGAATCGAAGGCAAAAAAATGTGCTCAAGTACTATTCAGAAATTTTCAAATGATTTGCTGTTTTACCTGAACTCACATTGTGCTACGAGCGAGAAAATCCAATAACTGAGGAAGACAGACTTCATAGACTGCAGCTTTCGTCTTCAATGCTGCATTCCTATGCAAGCACTTTCTGCCAGAACTTTTCAATTATTAATGACCAAATCTGCAGTGAGAGCCATAGCCTAATTAATGTAAACCTGCTATGGCATCATACCAAATGTTGCAAAGCAGGCGATGTGTGCCGTTGTTTGTGCACTATGGATCGAGTGCCAAATAGTGGTAAAAGAGAAAGAAAGAGAGCATGCTGATAAACTCAGTTCTTTGCTGGATCAGTTGTTACAATCCTTCTTGCCAGGCCACTGATGCCTTCTGTACATGCATACGACAATTATATGAATGATTGAATAATGATAGAACCATAGGCGTAGGGGACATTTCAGTGCTGGGGGGGCAAAAATGAGACTTTTGCCCGAAAATTTTTTTTCGTCCGGCCGAAATCTTAAGAAAAATTTTCGTTACGTTTTCCCGAAAATTCTGACGACCTTTTTCTAGTCATCCGGCCAAAATCTTCTGAAATTTCCCGTTACTTTTTGCTCGAAAGGTTTTTTGTTCGGGCAAGTCTGATTTTTCGGGCAAGAAGACCCGGAAAAATAAAAAAGTAAATTTTTTGTTTAATACTTTTTTTATTTTTCCGGGTCTGCTTGCCCGAAAAATCAGACTTGCCCGAAATTTGGGGGGGCATTTGCCCCCCCTGGACCCCCGCCTCCTACGCCTATGGATAGAACGAGCCTGCAAATCATTGCGGAATGCTGATTATGTTGAACGTAGGTCTTTAAGGTGAATTAAATGTGAAGATAGAAATAAATTAATCAGAGTGATAATATTAATGTAAATTATGATGAAATAAAGTAAGTAAATAAAGTAGTAGCATATTGTGTCCCTACAGTTTCTTAAACAGAAACCCATTGTTCACACTATGGGTAAATTTAAGACAATAAAATTATGACCAATAAGTTGACTTCCTAAAGAATATTTCCGGTGTTTAAACTACAAAGCTCAATAACAAAACTGATTTTGATACAAAATCTAGTTTAATTAGCAAATTCAAACAAATACTTTGTCACCACGCTGTTCTACGTTTTGTCAGAAATAGAAAAGTTGTCAGCAAAATGCTGATTATGATCAAATACCGAAGTAGCAGAAAGCAAACGTCTGAAATCATGATTACAGATCAACAGATTACAATTTTGCACAACAAAATTCGTTAGACAACAAGGTTAGAATTACAGTTAATATAACTGATTTGCGTTTTCGTAATAGTTCTCAAAGATACATGTATGCCAATTTCTGGGCATGATCTTTAATACACGATGACATGAATCACTTAACCAAATTAGTTATCTCAATAAGAGAAATGCCAATTTCAAAACAGTGAAATTCAAACCTGCTGAGCACACAGAAAATTTTAGATATCCATCTCTAATGAAAATGTTTTCATCATTTAAAGCATTTTAATACTTTTGTTTCCTTTTAAATCTAGAAAATCCAATGTTGCCAATTGAAACAAATCAATTATTTGTGCTGTCCTCCATAATACTTGCAGAACCAATTTTCCCCAAGTATAGAGCGGCTTTGGTAATAACTCAAATTTCTCCCAACCATATCTCACACCAAGGTTTGATACTTGCTTCATAATTCTCTTTCAGTCAAAATAACCATGTAATCTGAGCATATCAGTATTTCAAAGCGCTACTACTGGCTTGATTTTATTGGCAATCTCTGATTCTTGCAAAACACCTTTATCCAAATGTATTCATCATTGCTAAATTCCAATAACTTCTCCTTTACTAAAATCAAACAATCCTGATACTTTGTTAATGCAAAACATATAATATTTGCAGAGCTGTCTAATAGCTAACTACTAGTAGTTTCTGTTTGCACAGAATACGCGATACATGGCTCTTAGGTTATCACAGCACACGCAAACTCTACCAAACCACAATCCTTAACGGACGAGGGTGTACTACGAAAAGCTACTAGGAAAATAATCATTCTCGTCATAAAACAAATAATATCAAAATGGCAAAGCTGTTGAGAGGAAAGCGTATCGGCCCTAACCATTTATGTTGTCAAAACTTCAAGAAAACCTTCCAGAAACACTTTTCAAGATGAGCAACAAACCTTCCAACGAACTGCAACATCACATCACTAAAATGTAGCTAATATACAAGCAGCCAAGGGGGTTGTCCATTTATTACGTATGCAGGGAGAGGGAGGGTCACAGAATTCAGGCGATTTGCGTACGAGAGGAGAGGGTCTCGACAAACGTACGTCCACAAAATAAATGTCTAATTATATGTCCACATTAGCCTTTTTATAACTCTGTATTACCCTAGTGGCTTTTGATTACATTAGAATTCAATTCAGATCTAAGTGGTAAACCATACCCATTAATTTTTTTTAAGCTAACAACTATGTTTAACAAAAACAAATAATAGCCAACAGTAAAATAAATGTCTTATAGATGACTTTAGCTAATTAACTTTTGTAAACGGGGTGGGGGAAGCATATTTGTACGTACGCATGGGGGTCTGCAAAATGTACGAGTTGCATGAGGGTAGGATGAGGGGTAAAATAGGATTGTTTGGCATACGTAATACATGGATGAACCCTATTTATACAACGCAGATACAAAGTCACACATGGCATTGTGACGAATCTGTTGTACTGAATGATATTAAACGTGCACAACAGCCGATGTACAAATCCCTGACACTGGTTAATCACCTCGTAGAAACTAACTCTTCTATACCTCTACATACCTTTCAAGTTACAAACAGGCTGTATCAACATTGGCACACTCATCTCAAGCTTCAAAAACATAGTATACGACCCCGTTTAACAAGCTTATTGCATCTACACTATATCATCAATGTAGAAGTATATATAACAAAATGAGCAGTTACAGTGTTGCAATTCTCATATATGCTTCTCAACACAACCACAGACAAACGCTTGCAACACGCCATCACAGGTTCACTTGGCCTGAAAGTTTGAAACAACATTGCTAGCTTCAACCACTTTAAATAAACTAAGGAGATCAAAACATATATTACAGGTCCTGGTTATCTTCTTAATGACCCTGAAGGCACATTCACATGCTTCAGCAGTTTGGGTGACATTCATAAGAAATTCAAAATTCAACAACTACTCATTGGTTCGTGGTGCGCCAACAAAGCACTGAAGTCTCTGATTCAAATCCTGGACCCTACAACAAAAGATGCTAGTACTTACTACCATTACATCATCCTATCTAAATTAAGGCAAGACCGGTAAGGTGTAGTCCTGAGATTTAATAATAACAACAATAATAATAGTAATAATAATAATGGCCACTCTAAACAGATCTCTGGAAAATTGACAGATTCAAATCCTACACAGAGGAGGACAGCTCCAGTACTGCAACTATGCCAACATACCACTAACTAAAGTGAGGAAAAACAGGCAAACTGTCGCAAAAGTATCACGAACATCCCACAGGTCTAGTATCAAGATTTGAGCAGCTATTTCAAGCAGATTTCTAGAAAGCCATACAACAGGATGAACCTGAAAGCCATTCATTGATCCTTCACAACCCTTTGTCGTTGCACCCCAGCCAGTCTTATTGAAATGCATCAAACACTTCAGAATATCGAGAAAAATCACGTGTTGAACGCTCTAGCAGCACCTTAAAAATATCTGTCGAACCTAAGTCACCCAAACACCGATTATCAACCTGGTGATGATTAAAAAATATATCTTCACTAGTTTTAAACTCTGATCAAGGCAGAAATTTCATTCATAAAATATGTGTCCCGCCATATGAAAAGGTACCATAAGTCGGCGTACGGTTTCACGAGAAATCGCGCATAATGACGTGGGGGAAAAAAAATTTATTATCAAATTTGAGTTCTTGGTATTTTTAGCAGCAGGTGAAAAGGACTTTTAAGTTAATAACACTGATAATATTACATAATAGACAACACTGAGAATTGGTTGTGAACCTCTTGTAGGATAAATCGCTCAGAAGCGCTCCCAGTGTGCAAGACCCCACGATACTCATCGATGGAAATAAAGTGGCAATTTCTCATGTTCATCATTATAAGTCGGTCATTTATCATCCAATTTTTATCTGGTTTTCAGCAAAATGTTCAGCTCACTTAGCTGGTTTGTGAAGGCATAATAACTCCAAACCCGACTTATGGTACCTTTTCATATGGCGGGACACATATTCTGTGCCATTAAATATTATTACACGTTTCTAGCATTGCTATTATAGTCACTACTAAAAGGTATTTATTACATACAAGTAATTAGTGTATCTTATAATATTGCCACTAGCACGACAACTTATATCATATATTTATTCTTTGGCACAAAAACAAGTACAGTAACTAGCTAATATATGAAAAGTTGAAGCAATTGCTAAAATACTTCTAGAGAAAGGCCACTTGAAACAGCAAGATCAACCATTTCACACAAGTCCAAAAGCAAAACAAGGAAAACTAAGCCTAGATACGAGACCCAACAAAGCATCAAAAAGCCCAAGAAAAAATTCTGTTGAATTCATCCCCTACTAGCAAAGAACACCAGAAATAAACAGCAAACACTACGTATCGACAGCTAACTGGTGCTGCCATCACTCTTCGTTACTCAAGGGAATCCAAAAATTGTTCAAAATCTTACAAGCACAGTAAGTCTTACTAACACAGCAATGACTCTCAACGTACACAATTCATTTAACCCTTTAATGCCGGAGGGTAAGGATTTCCCATACCATTTACTACCATCTCGGCATTAAAGGGTTAAAGGCGGTAACAGCAGTAGCAGCAACACAGCAATTACGTCAACAATGTAATTCATCATTTCAAGCACTCTGATGCCGTAGCATTCATGCTTCTTGATGCTCCTTTTCATTTGCGCTGGCGAACGTTTGATGCATCGTCACTTGGTCTGGTACCCAACGCCCTGCAAAAAAACAGACAAACTCATCAGTAGTCAGATATAATTTTTTACATAATTAAACTTTTATATAAGTGCCCTTTCAGTCACATGCACTATACAAATAGTTTCAATCATTCATGAATTAATGCAGCACCTCATCAAGGAAACTACTCAGAGGCGCTCCCACCTCCAATGCATCCCAAAAAACAGTTTTCAGTATAGTACAAGAAAACTTTCAGACAGGGTTCGAGAGTGTAAACAGAGTTCTAAAACACAGCATTACAGATCATTGGGACTAACACAGACAAAGCTCAATTACGCATAGTTGTGGTACAAGCAATGGGAACCAAGAGAACTCCAAAGGCAATTTGTTCAATGAAGCCCATAAGTCAAAGTTGCATCCTGCCACCACAGTGCAGGTTAAACTGCACTGAGGTAGCTGAGCAGTGAGCAAATTAATTAACATAAATGGCCTGCATGTAATAGTAGATATATAATTAAAAACTTTAAATGGAAAAATTAATAAAATATCTCTGCCATTGAAAAAGAAAAAGTGAAGATATTTTGCAGCAGAATTTAAGAGCAAAAATCAAATGCGAACAACACAGAGTTTCGCAGACAATTAAGTAAGAAATGCATTTCCAAAAATTTCTGCTGGCTGGCAAATCAGACAGACTACTCTTATAAAACAACAAAAATGCCAGATCAAAATTGGAACTGCACCACTCTGCAAGTGCCAGTCCCACGCCTGGATAAAGGAGGAGGGCGACACTAGTAATCGTTGATATGGCAGAGTCGTTAAACAGTAACAAGATCAAAATCGCACACGACAAAAGACGCTGTCTGTGTCGAAATGGCACTCTGCCACACGTTATAACCAAAAACCAAGCCACGTATATGGTGCTGGGCCTACTTCAGGCAAACGCCAAAGGCAGTCACATATCATAACCTCAAACTTTGACAATAGCACAGAGACACCCACACACTACACACATTCACCAACTGGGCCTGGTACATTTACGAGTCAATGGACATAAGAGACAATGTTGTATCAGCCTGCAGGCAGAGCCGCATTGGCTCTGCATAGTACAGGCTGAAACCGGTCTCTTCGCAGGGGTTCTACAGTGATCCTGGGTCATGTTTACATAAGTTGCTCCCATGAAAGAAATCAACTATGACCGCTGTCCCGCTATCTGGAATGGCCTCCCACTAAACTTGCGACTTAAGCCTAGACTAAATTCACCTGCTTTTTATAAGTCGCTCAAAATCTATTATTTTAGCTGTGGCTGGACTGGGAGCGCCTCTGAGTAGGTTTCTTGAAGAAGCGCTATATAAATTCACAAAATGAATGAATGAATGTCCACAGTCTCATGACAGGATCCCAACTCTTATTGACAACAGAAATGAGGAAAGCTATGTAGCAAGAATGATATATTATAATCATGTTGTATTTGTCCTACAATGCTTGTACACCAAAGTGATGCTCTTCTGCAGGAACTGGTTTAACAACGAATTAACATACTTACTTTAATGCTAAGGCTTGATTCGCACAATCAACCTGCTCTAAACATAGTTTGAAGAGATAAAGGCCATTCTCAATTACTACAGGCATAAAACGATTAAACTCGATCACTAACAGAGTTCCCTTAACCCTTTACCCATTTGCCCCAAGAATATACGCTGAAAACATGGGCTTAACAGAAAAAATGAACGGGTAAAGGGCTAAGACTCACTGAAAAAGTGTTGTACCTGTAGATAAAATTTCACTACTGAAATCGGGCTACCTCATTAGGGAGACATTACGTTCTATGATTACACATAATAATATGCGCACAAATTTACACACACTTGTGTGTAAGAAGTGTGTACATATGCATAGAGTTCTTCACTACAGTTCATCACATCTTCTATGAAGTCACTGTTTTAAATCATAGATCTCAAAATACATCTTCCACTGATTTTTTCCCGGCCGTTTGCACGTTAATTCCAACAGACAACATATTAAAGGTGCTACACAAATGTCTTGTTATGTGAAAATAATTAAGTAAGTGTAAAGAGAGATGGAAGATTAGGTTACGTGTTTTCATTGGCCTCCTTCTGTGCTTCCAGGCGCTTCTGCTTGGATTTCCTGACCTCGTAAACACCGATGATAATGGCGAGCACAATGATTTCAGCCAGAATTCCCAGGAAAGGCCACAAAGGAGCCAAGTTGTCTACACACACAAGAAACACATGTAGTACACACATAAGTTGCACGAACAACTATATAGGATGTATATATAAAACCATCTCTCAACACTTTAATGGCGAGCATGCTCTGAAATGCATGATAAACTCATCCCTCTCATGATGATAGTCTCATCGTCAAAGGGTTAATCACTGATTAACCATTAATCAGTCAGGCTTTAAATTGTATCAGCATCATAATCAAGAATGGCCAGCAGAGGAATGTCCTCAAAATCATTTAAAACACTAGTCTTACCTAATCTATAACCAGAGACTTCTAAAGTCCCACCATCATGACATGCTCTGTCTCAACTGGTCATTGTTCATTTTGATTAAAAATCACAAGAGAGTTACATGAACGATAATATTAAGGAATAAATAGAACCTGCTTAAATCCAAACTTTTTATGCAGCAAAATAATCCAGATACATGCTGATAAAGCTATTTGGCAGATCAAGTAAAAATTACAACTTCAGGTCAAACTGATCAGAGTGCAGAATGCCAAAATAATTGGCTAGAGATGAAAGCAAATACATTCCATGGCGCAAAAATGGGCAAACAATGACTCTTGCAAACACACAAAGTCCTCGGTACACGGTCAATGAGTGAGGCACAGCAGGGCTTGCGACTTAAAACCAATTTCAAAACAGACAAGCAACAACAAAGACTGACAATATCTGCGCATCAAGAATACGGGCTGCTATTAGCGTCATATATTGCAGGCTGTCGTTCAGTTAGTAAGCTTATAGTTAAGATTTGTGTATTAGAACTGTAATCCGAGTTTCTGTAAACTGTTTCAACTGCATAATTGTACACTGTAATCGATTGCGGTCTGTCAACCGGATTGTTCGATAAAGAGAATAACAATAATAATAATGATAAAAATATTATTATTATTACTATTAATAATAATATTATTATTAATACCATTATTATTATTATTATTATTATTATTATTATTATTATTATTATTATTATTATTATTATGAATAAACGAAAAAATCATTATTATCACAGAATCTCACCGACCTTTGACTCGAACTAGAATCGAATCGCTTTTAGCATGGTCCGTTCCGTTGAATACGTTTGAAGCCGTGCAAATAAAATCTCCTCGATCCGTTAAGTTCAGATTTTTGACGTTCAAGCCGACGGAGAGGCTAGTGTTGCCATAAGCCGTCACATTCTGTAGGTTTGTAAGGTCGAGATTATGTTCGTGGGTCCAAGTGATGTTTGGCACCGGCCAACCCCAGGCAGTACAGTTCAGCTCTATATCGTGGCCCTCCACAACCGTCCGGGATTTCTCCCCGTGACGTTCAATTGAAACAACAGGAACGCCTACACACACAAAACACATCCCATAGTTAACCCTTTAATGCCGATATGGTAGTAAATGGTATGGGAAATCCTATACCCTCCGGCATTAAAGGGTTAAACGCATCAAGTCTGTAAAAGCCAAAGCATTGACTGCCACTAACATTGACTTTAAAAGTATTTCTTAGTACTAGCTTAGGCATACAAAGCATGAAACTTCGCATATGGACAAACAATTGTCGGTTCGCACCTGGATCTGACAAACAGTGCATCCAAATACTTGGGATTCACTTGAAAATAACAATCCCGGTTATTTCCCACTAGCAGGAAAGTTACAGATTCTCAGCGACAGTGATATGTTTGCCACAGCCATGTGGAAAACTGATATTTTGTGCCTCATGGCATTGATGGCAAACTGCCATTGCTTCTAAGCAGCCTTACATGTAGACAATAACAAGTGATAGGATGTTTGCAGGTGTGTTTGGCGGCCAATTAGCTGACGTCGGGTTATAGCGCAAAAAATCTCAGTTTTAACGTGCTCATCTATACACTAAAATGTGGTATGCAATTGGTTAATAAAAGAATATCTATTCTATTCTGCAACAACAGGCGGCCAGATTCAATGAAGAAATCAATGAAGACCACAATGACATCACTAATTTCACTCACCATACAGAGTAACTTCCTTTTTCTCGCCGCTTGGCTGATGAACACAAGTGTACAATGGTCCAACATCATTAATACCTATTAAAGAACAAAATGTAACCAGCCATCATCAGTTATGTAACCACTAATAATCATATAAAAACTTTGCTCAGTAAATCATGTACATTACACAATATACGCCAGAACCACAGTCTGTTTACATTGGCTAAAATTATTCAACTTCAACACTTGCATCACTAAAACCTATTCAATTGCATACCACAGAGGCAAAACGATTAAACAAATTAGAAACCCTCAGCATGAAATGTAAACATGTTTATAAAACACAATTAACACTAATATGAAACAAGTGAAAAATCAAAACAAGAGCAAATTATCTGTCCAATTCGGCTTTTTACATGCATTTTCCCAATACTTAGGACATAATCATGCAAAGTCGTGCTTTTTCTGTGGTTGGCCTGGCAGTATGGAATGGCCTCCCTCCTGAACTGCACCTGTTTTAGACCACTTTCTGACACATTCCATAAGCACTTGAAACTGTTCTTTTTGGCCGTGCTAGAGTCGGGAGCACCTCTGAGTAGTTTCCTTGAAGAGGCGCTACATAAACACTTGAATGAATGAATGAATGAATGAATGAATAACAATACTTTAGTACCGTAGATTGCTGGACTATCAACCAGAGTTTGGGTCAATGCTCAAACACAATAAAAGATAGTGCACGATTTCTGCTCCATTGGTATCCCATAATTGAATTCGATTATCAATCGAGCAAATTGCAGTTGATGGGAAGCTCGGTGGGTGAAGGACATGCCACGACTGGTCGCCTGTACTCATGCTAAGCTAATAATTTAAGTATAAATTTAAGTCAAGCACAATCATGTCTGCCTTACAGAACAAGTTGAAAGAGACTACATGTCTTTCAAGACAAGCATGCAACTTTAAATGAATCACTGACAAACCCAGTATTAGAATTGTAGGAAAATAACTGGAAGGGGTCAGACGTTGATTTATGTGGACCTGGGCTGTGCAATGAAGATTTTACTACATATGGCATCCTAAGAAAGACTGGGGGTTCAACCCCAACCAACACCCCCCCCCACAATTCTCACCCTGGCCATACCAGGTGAAGCAGACAATAAAATATAAGTACTCACCAACAACTAAAACGGTCAGATTGCTCACACCAGGTACGGAGGCATCGATGAAGTAGTTAGCAACATTAAGAAGATTCAGGTCGTTCTTGAACCACTGCACAGTAACATTTTCAGTCGTATTGACATGTGTATATGTGCACAACATAAACGCCGCCTTGATGCCCTTGATTCCCATATGATATCCATCAGTTGGAGTAAGACCTGGAAATATCAACAAAAGACTAATGATCACAAATCGTAATCTCGAGATTTCTACAGCGCCCATAAAAGCGAAGTCACGGGAACCAGCTTATTCACAGGCGCTAAAATGATAACACTGCCATTTAAAGATCGCAATCGTATGCTCGATATTTCCACGGTACACAAAATACCGAAGTTGTGGAACCAGCTTATGCACACACTAAAATGTAGGCTAATCCAACTACAAACACTTGCAGTTCTGAAAATAAATGACTTTTTTTAAAGACAACAATCCAAAACTGACTTGTTTCCTAGTTGCATGACTTGAAGTTGACTAGCTTCATATAATATACCAGTGCAAAAATTAATTGAATCCAGAACCATAGTAGAAATAGAGGGATAGCGATCTACTCACAATTTCACCCTCTCAATAACCATTCGATGAATTTTGTCCCAAGAATGTTATTTTAAACGTGTACTAACAAACTCAACCATTATAGGCCTAAGTACTAAGTAGCCATACTGTCAATTTTGTTGATGTGACCTACTGTAACAGCGCTACTGCTGGATATAAACGAATATACATACACACATAATAACAGTAACGAGTCGCTATTTTAAACACATGTGTGGCACTAAATTTAATGCCTAAACGAAAAGTGAAACGCTCAGAGACAAAACTGTGGTTTCAAACTACAAAAGTTAGTGAAAAGTTGCTTAAATTTAAGGCTGTGACTAGCGGACCGCCAAGCGGCCGTCGAATCTCAAATACTAGCGGACCGCCAGTGACGTGTAACCTGTCACATGACTGGCGGCCGTCCAATACGGAATACTAGGAAGCCGCCAGGCTTTCTATTTACACCAATCCACAAGAGTTTCTAATGGCTAAACAAACCCTAAAACTAACCCTAACCGACCCTCACGACGCCTAACCTGAACCTAACCAACACTCACGAAAAACATTGGTTGCTTACTCTGTTTCTAGTAATTTTCTAAGTCATTAAAACAAGAAAACTTTTGTCCGACATAAAACCAACTATCGGTAACTGCCGCCATTGTAACAATATTCAAGAATCAAGACTCGTCATGTGACAGGTTACACGTGACTGGCGGTCCGCTAGTATTTGAGATTCGACGGCCGCTTGGCGGTCCGCTAGTCACTTCGTAAATTTAATCTCCGATAGTCACCTGAAGCAACGGAGCAAGATATCACTGAACATGAGATCAGGACAGCAAAAAAGTTCCCCACGGTCAACATCTTCGACTGCTCGGTCCTCAACTGACTACTACGATTGAGATAATGTTGCTTTACAACTTTATGGGCGTATATAATTGAGAAAAACGCTTTTGATTTAACAAATTTCGATCCTTCTCGTTCAGGTGATCAAAGGTCCGGCATAGACGATAATTGAACAGGTTCTACACAACTTTAATGACGTCACTTGCGTGTTTGCTTTGACTAATCGCTCAAAATTAAGTCGTAAAAACTATGTTTATTTGCAACATAAAGGTTGTTTAAATGTTGACTTGTTGTATATAATTTACATATTTGACGCAATTCGAATTAATTCGCTTTAAACAGTATCTTATGGCAATCGCGGTATTGTTTAGCCACCAGTAATCAGTCACATGAAGACGCTCTACTACGTTATCAGTAACGGGATCTGTACAATGTAGTCAAAGAATCTATTATTAGTTAAGTAATGCCTAACAGTCGACATACAGCTTCGAGCCTACGTTAAAGGGTAGCCTGGGTAGTGAGCTGCCTCTACGTATAACCGGTGTTGCTCTGTGGCCAGCGGTTTTAACCGGTCTCTCTGAGGATGCTACCTCCTCTTGAACAGCTATAGGTGCTAAGGCGGATTCCAAACTCTTGACTGCTGTAGCCCGCCTACTGATGCGTGAAGGCCAAGTACTGCACGACCTGTTCTCGCCGGTCAAAGCCGTCTTCAATCTTCAGCGTCAACGGACCCATTACCGCGTAATCCCTTTTTCAGATGACAGTAGGCCTAGGCCTATAAAATGACTTTTTAATGAAAAAAATCTTTCTTCATTAAGAATTTAAGATGACATAATAGCTAGGCCTATAATTTATGTGATTGTTGATGGAGGATGATAATGTGTGTTATTGCTTCCTTTTAAGCCAGAGGGATACTGTTTCGAAGGGGGAGACTTTATATCGTGGCACCGCGGCTTAGACTCAACCGAGGTAGCCTATATAGCCTATAATTGTCAAAAGAACAGTTTCAAGCGCTTATGCCTTATGGAAATAATGGAATGTAGGCCTATCAAAGAATTAATTGTGGTGTATAATAAATAAATTAATTAATTACCTACATGTATGTAATTTTGCCAAACTTGGCTTCGTTTTTGTATTGGCCTATTAGGCTATAGGATAATAATTGGACTATATTAATTTTGTTTATATTCGCGTAGATTGCCTCGGAGCTCAACCCAAACATCACGTACGGCGTGTAGGCCTAATTAGGCTAAGCACTGGATGAGCCAGAATTAATGTCAATATTCAAGCGTGTGCCAATGTAGGGCATAGGCTATAACTTTATGAAGCCACTGTCACGTGAGCTTCGTACGTAGGCCTACATTTTGTTATGCTGTCGCAGGCCTACCGTGATGTACGAGGTTAATTATTCATCCCGTTGGTCAAGGCAGGATAGGCTGTAAAATTATTCTATTAGGCCTATCAGCTCGATTTCGATTTACGGTTATGTGTGCATAGGCAACAAAACTTTCATCTATCAATGACGTCACGTAGGCTAATTTCCGAAGATACTTGACCCAATGCATGTCCTGATCATGTCATATTATAGGCCATGTTCCAACGCTACATAGGCTACATTTGCGTCAGACTTCGTTTTGTAATGCTTATGAAGAGTGTTTTAACAAGCCTGCTTAGCATTAATTTGTTATCGCTTGACGTCATATTTCTCTAAACCCAACGCTGTATATCGTCATACCGTACTCACACGAGTCCAAACCCCCTAGATCTCCTCAGATCTTGACGTCATATGGGACCAATATTAGGCTATAGTAAGCCTATTAAGCTATAATACGTCATTCATACCTTTAAGCAAACAAGCTTGATGCTAATGGCTCAAAAATAGTGTGCGTACTTAAGTTGAGTCGAAATACTTTGCAATTTGTGAACGCGCGCACTGAATCGCCGCCGAGAGCTATTTGCATTGGAAATATTATGCATGTTTTATTCACCCTGTAATATTCTTATACATTATAGGGGGATATTATGTCCTCCTCTGAAGGATTATGTCCGAAGAAATCAACTCTGTGTCTCTGTCTATCTGTCTCTGTGTGTCTGTGTGTCTCTGTCTGTCTGCCTCTGTATCTCTGGTTCTGTCTTTCTGTTTCTGTTTCTCTCTTCTGTACCTTCGACTGAAATTCTGCTTGACATAGAATAGGCCTAGATCTGCAATCTGCATAGGCCTAATAGATTCCTTTATAGACTAAATCCGCGTTTTGTTCTTTCTTGTTATTTGCGAATTGCGACTGCACGTTGAACAAAAGAGACCTGCATAATATTATGTTGCTTTATAATAGAATAAATCTGCTTTGGTTTCTTTGAGAAATAAAATTCTTGCATACAATAATTATTGTCTTTGTAGAATCATGGATGAAATCTGCATACACACATATTATACGCATACACAATTACACATACACACACACATACATGTATACACATACACATACATACACACATATTATACGCATACACATACACACACATACATGTATACATACACATACATACACATAGTGTTTATACGCGCACTTGACACACAACACACTGCGCGCAATAGATGAACGTATTGAGATTAAGATTCTATAATGATCATGCATACACATTCTATAATGATCATGCTGCCATAGGCTTCGTCGTCAAACACGATGCCTAGAGCGACGGTATCGTCGGACCAAGGAGTCCAGTGATCGACTGGCTTGGATTGCTCAGCTACGCGCCCTACATCGTCTCTACCACCACAAAGAGGCAGCTCACTGGGAAAAGCTGGTCTCGCGCAACGCCAAGAATCCCAGACGTCTGTGGTCGTCGATCTCGGGGCTTCTTGGCAAGACATCTCGCTCCTCTGAAACACCGGCATTTACTGCAACTGAATTTCTTGAGGCACTTTCAACAAAGATCGACCGCCTTCGTGCATCAACTGCTGATGCACCTCCTCCAACGTTTACCTCAACGTCAACGATCTTTGATGATTTTAAACCTGTCACTGAGGTTGACCTTCGGCTAGCTTTTGCAACTGCTAACTTAAACTCATGTGAACTTGATCCACTACCCCCATTTGTTATCAATGACATTTTGGATGACTTTAGCCCCTTTTTAGTTTACCTGTTTAATAGATCCCTCTCTGAAGGTTGCATCCCTCCCTCTCAGAAACGGGCCCTTGTCTTTCCTTCACTAAAAAAGCCTAACCTTGACACCAACCTTTGCCAAAATTATCGGCCTATCTCAAATCTATCCTTTCTTTCTAAGACACTTGAACGCCTTGTCTCTCTGCAGTTTCTACCTTACCTTGAGCAATCTGGTCTCCTTCCTGCAAATCAATCTGGTTTTAGGGCCTATCATTCCACCGAGACAGCTCTCCTTTCTCTATTATCTGAAATCTATTCTGCTGTTGATAGGTCTGAGGTCTCTCTGTTGGCCCTCTATGACGTCTCTTCAGCTTTTGACATGGTCGATCATGACATCTTACTCAAGCGTCTTGAGACCTCTTATGGTGTTAAAGGCCTCCCCCTATCTTGGTTCCAGTCGTACCTTTCTGAAAGAACTCAAATGATTATATCTGGTGACTCTCGAACCCAATGGGTTCATGTTAATCTGGGTGTTCCTCAAGGTTCAGTTCTTGGACCTCTCCTATTTATTCTTTACACGGCCGACATCTCTTCTCTTTTTCCGATTTGTAGTGCTGCTGGCCATCTCTTTGCTGATGATGTTCAGGCTTTTGTCCATGGTCCCTCATCTTCCCAGCTGCTATTAGTTGCTCTTATTGAATCCCTTACTACTCATCTCCACTCATAGATGTCTTCAAATCGCCTTTCGCTTAATACTTCAAAGACTCAATTCATCTGGCTAGGTACTCCCCAGCAGCTCCAGAAGCTTGATTTCATTCTGCTCTCTGAAAAATTTCCGCTGTTTTCCTTCTCTTCAAGTGTTCGGGATCTGGGTGTTGTAATTGATAGCTCACTTACCTTTACTGAGCATATTTCCAATGTGACACGCTCGTCATATTTCCATTTAAGACGTCTCAGAGCCATTCGTCGCTCTGTCTCCTCCTCCATCTTCACTACCTTAATTCATGCTTTTATATGTTCACGAATTGACTATTGCAATGCTCTCCTCATTGGTCTTCCTAAAGTTCGTCTTTCACCGATTCAGTCGGTTCTCAACTCAGCTGCTAGATTGATTGCCCGCCTTCCCAAGTACTCTCACATCTCTACCTTTATGTTTCATGAACTTCACTGGCTTCCTCTCCGTGCTCGCACACAATTTAAGATCCTCACTCTGATCATAAAGGCTCAACGGGGTCTTGCCCCAAAATATCTCACTAATGTTTTACTTCGTCCTCACTCAGCTTCCTCCCACCGTCCACTTCGTTCATCCAACAGATTTGACCTCTTGGTTCCTCGGTCTAGAACTGTTATGGCTCAGTCTCGATCATTTGTCTCAATTGGTCCTTCTCTTTGGAATGCCCTTTCTCCTTCTGTTCGCTCTACACTTCTGTCTGGTAGTCTCTCCTCTGCTTTGTCTCTTCTCAAAACCTGTTTCTTCTCGCTGGGCCTTGCGCACTGGGAGCGCCTCTGAACGGTTCACCCTACTAGAGGCGCTTTATAAATGTTTAAATACAATACAATACATGCGTAATTGTCTATAGCTGTAATAGCCTACTATCCGTTCCATAATAATTTTCGTTTATTCAACAATCCGGTTGACAGAACGCAACCGGTTACAGTGTACAATAATTATTTATGCAGTCGAAACAATTTACAGGAACTCAGATTACAGAATACATTAATCTTAACTATAGGCCTACTAACTGAACAGACAGCCTGCAATAATCCATGCAGCCGCAGGCCGTAGATTTCTTCGCTTATTATTAGGCTGTAGGCCTACGCATTTTTCAACAATTGGAATAGAATGGTTTATCCCCCGGATACTCTATACCCGGTATATTCCATCCCATCGGAGAGCTTTAGGGGGATCGAATATCCAGTGACACCGGCTATTATGGCTATTAGCCTATACTTTGATTTCGCATTGGAACTCCTCGCCATCATTTTATGTCTATGAGACTATGACTATAGTTAATCATAAGCCTAGGAGTGTAGTTGGCGATTATAGGCCTATAATTTTTATGTAGATATCTTCGGATTACAGAATTATTTGTCAGATATTAATGGCTATCGATATAAAGATTGTACGAAACAGATAGATCGATATTATTGCTATATGCCCAGACGTCCTTGCATGCCGTTCAGTGCGCATTTTGGCCAAGCCAGATCATTTAGGTGCTATGCATGCGGCTCGTTCCATAATTATTTCATTCCGATAATTTCTTGGCTGCAGCCATCAAAATTTTTTGGGTTGCACAATTGTCTGGCAAGAGACAAAACGGTTGGATGGCGAAATCCTTGACCGAATTGCACTGTCCCTATAAGACCCTATTAGGCCTACAGCTAGACAACAGCAGCACGGCGGCGCATGCTGCAGCGTAATGAAACACTGTCCAGACTGCTCCAGACGCATGTCAAATCCATACGCGTCTATGCCCCGGAATACATCAATTTGTCTGTCTCTGTCTCCCTTTGATTTTCCATCTCACTGCACGACCAGCTAGCGGAGATTAGACGAACTCCAGAGGGATACTGGCGGCTCTAGGTTTAACGTAGAGGGAGGGGTGGAGAGGAACAGGAAGCTATTACTCTTTTGGGCTTATTATTAAATAACGGTGGTTCGATGCATGCAGGCGGAAAGAAAATAATACAACCAAAAACTGAAAACTTCTTTCTAGCAGCGTAATCATTATCTTCACAGTTTGCTTGTCCAACAAATTCTTGATGACCGTTTTTGCCGTCGCTGGGCTTAAACATTTCTGACAGCCGGGTCTTGGAAATTTAGCAGCTCTGCATTAGGCCTAAGTCAAACTTCAAAGGGTCAGGCGCAAATCAAACTTCAAGGGGTCAGGCGCAAATCAAACTTCAAGGGGTCTGACGCAAATCAAACATCAAAGGGTTGGCTGCAGGAGAACTGATGCGCGTTTTATGTTTGTGGATTATGTTTAAATCGAAAGAGGAAACAGGAAGTAGCCTATAGCCTATAGCCTATAGCGAAACACAGGCTCTGTATATTTAGATCTACATATACACATAGCCTACATTTAAAATAGCATAGGGCCTATATATTTTAACAAATATGTATGTGCACGATGCATAATGCATATGTTTAACATATTATGTATAAATTGCATAATATATATGTAATCATGTATATATTTATATTTATATATTCATAGGCGTAGGAGACGGGGGTGCAGGGGGGGGGGCATTTGCCCCCCCCAAATTTCGGGCAAGTCTGATTTCTCGGCCAAGCAGACCCGGAAAAATAGATCTAAAAAAAGCTTTTAAAAAATTTACTTTTTTCCGGGTCTTTTTGCCCGAAAAATTAGACTTGCCCAAACAAAAAAGGTCGTCAGACCTTTCGGGCAAAAAGTAACGGGAAATTTAGAAGATTTCGACCGGATGACTAATTTGAATTGTGAATGTATACACTTACCCTCTAACTTTTGTTTTGCCTTGACTTTCTACTACGACCATTCTCATCTTCCCTTTACTATTCTTCCCTGCTCAACTCGTTTTCCTATTGCTTCGCCACACACTCAATTCTCTTTGCTCTCCACCATCTGATTTCTCCCTGCCTGATGTGGTTGCCCAGGCTTAGCGGGCTCACACCCTTTCTGGGCTACCTATTCTTAGGGATCCTCTCTATCACTTTAGACTAACATTTTAGCTACTCAATTCTTATGTGCTTTATTATATTATTTCATCTGATCTATTTGAGTGTTTTTTGCATTGATCTCTTTGAATAAACGAGTTTTGATTTGATTTGAAAACAAGGTCGTCAGAATTTTCGGGCAAACGTAACGGAAATTTTTCTTAAGGTTTCGGCCGGATGACAAAACATTTCTCGGGCAAAAGTCTCATTTTTGCCCTCCCCCCAACGCTGAAATGTCCCCTGCGCCTATGTATACAGGGTGGTCCAAAATAAACTGCACAGTGACAGTTTTCTTGATATAAGTATAACAATTCAATGTTTAATGCCATTTTTCTTACTTATATATATATATATTTTCTCTGACGTCATCATTGACTTCATCATTGTTTATCATAGTTTATGGTAAAGAAGTTGTTGTTTATAAGAGATTGTGATCATGGGACGCTTAACTGAGAAAGACCGTTGTCTAATTTGGAATCTACGAACTCAGAAACATTGGGGGTCGTGTGGCCCCCAAACAGCCCGGACTTGAATCCAGTCGACTACGCTGTTTGGGGCGCCCTTCAACAGATGGTATACCGTCGTAGAAGTTTCACCACAGTGGATCAGTTGAAAGAAACAATCGTCACAGAGTGGACCAAGCTGTCACAGCGTTTCATTGACCGCGCAATTGATCAATGGCGTCGTCGGCTTCAATGCGTGGTCGAGCAGCAAGGATGACACATTGAACATGTTATGTAACAAAATCCATCCATGCATGTAATGTTACAGTAAAAATAATAAATATTGCTGTGTTTTTGTGAATTTTCACGGTTATATTTGAATTGGTCTGAATAAAGTACTATCAATTTATCATTGTGCCATTTATTTTGGACCACCCTGTATATTATAGCCTCAAGACAGCTGACAGAGTTATCCTATTGACCTATTGACTCGTAGCTCTTTCTGTGTTACACAGAATTAAGGTCACGAGCGAAGAGCAACACGTTAAAAAAGCCATGCAGTACTAGAGTTTGGTAATATCTAGGCCTACTAATGACATTTGAAGCCGGACCAGTGACTCTACAGAGTAACCGTAGCACATACGCACTACAGAAAACTAATTTATAACCATAATGACAAAAAAGAAGAAGAGGGATGATGACGTTAGTCCAAAGGAAATCTATATATACCACTGTTAAATTAGTCTAAAGAATTATTATTGTTATTATTAGGCCTATGTGTATGCATGCCGTTCTGTTCGCCTTGACAATTCACTTCTCCCGCCCGATCTCAAGATCTAAAAAGGATCATAATACACTTAAGTTAAATTAAAAAGCTCCCATGTTAGTCTCCCGTCTGCATATACATGTATATGGTCGTCCTTAGAAGCACATCCCTCGTGTCCAGCACAAAGCAAAAACCAAAAGACTGCGTTAACCTATTTGCTGCTACATGTATATACGGCAGGGAATGGTCTGCACCGGCCAAAGACACAAGAAACAAACGATGAATGGACGTCTGGACAATAGTACATGTATGTGGACGTGAAACTCAACGCTATTCCGTCGGACTTAAGATTTCGCCTATAGACACTAACTACTCTGTAGGAATCTCGAGATTACGATTACGATTAGTGTCGCCAGCTATGTCCATGCATGCATGCAGCGTTCACATGTTGACTAATGATTCTATGCGATTATTTTTCATATAACATACGAGGGTCGCGGTGGTGCAGTGGGTATGTTCGTTGCCTTGCAGCCAGAGTGTTTCAGGTTCGAATCCACCTCAAGCCGCCTCCTAGGGACCTTGAGAAAGTTCTTCACTTGCAATTGCTCCAGCACTTCTGCGTGAAACTCCGATTCAGTGTCTCAGCTGTAGTTGGGAACGCTTCTGAGTAGAAATCTTAAAGTGGCGTTATAACAAGTGCACATACATACATGAGTTAGACTAAGAGTATTACAGGCCTCTTACGAATTGTAGGCCCCTATTTTAAGATTTCTTTAGCCTTACCTCTGTTCGCCACTCTTATCCAACTAGAAAATTGACTGTTTAGGATCATCCATATGCACATAGGCTACCAATAGGCCCTACTCGTATATTCTCTATGCAATAGACTGGCCAATATTTTGGAACTCACTATTACATATATATGCTACATATCCTCATTCCCAACCTAACACTAGATTATTTAAGCATAAACTTCGCCTATATCTGCTTCAAACACTTCCAGATATCAAATAGTTAGGATTTCTGCTAATAAGCGGTTCCGCCTATAGCCCTTAGTAAAGCCACTAGCTAAGAGATTTTTATTTGTTAATTTAGCTGCATTGTATTCTATTTGCCATTGTATAGGCTACTATAGGTTTTCCCCTAAGGATCTTTGTATTCCTGCAATTGAATGAACGGGTTGTCATGCGCTATTATGTACTTCATAAATTTTTCTTATAATTATAGACATCCTAGTAAATACAATATGCGCCATATAGGCCGCATCCATTTGAATAAACCAACAAAAACAATACAAACTTCAAAACACGGATGCTGCATAAAAACGCTCATTATATATATATATATATATATATATATATGCTTTATTCGCTGCTCTCTTTGTGCTTGTCAGCTGTCTCGTTATGTCGACCGATTGTTTTGTCAATAAAGCGAATATAATTATACATATAGGCCTGTAGGTCTATATTTAATTTTTATTTTACACTAGCTGAACCCGGCCACGCGTTGCTGTGGCAGAAAAGACCGTCCTCTGCCTCCAATCTCCTCCCTCTCTCCCCCTCCCCCCCCCGCCCCCTCTCCCCTCTCCCTTCCCTCCCCTCCCCTCCTTCTCTTACCCTCCCCTCTCTTTCCCGCCCCTCCCCCTTTCCCCTCCCCCTTTCCCCTCCCCTTCCCCTCCCCCAACCAAACCCTCCCCTCCCCCTCCCCCTCCACTCCCCCTCCCCCTACATCCTCCATGTCTCCCCCCCTCTTCGTCCCGCTCCTTCCCTTCCTTTCCTCCCTGACGCCGTCCCTTTCCGACACGGGCCGACAGCGACGCGGAACAGAGCGACGCGGAACATGAAAAGGCCGGAATCGAATGTGTTGAAATGCGCTACATAAACGGAACACGGGCCCGAAGCAAAGTCTATCGGCGGGCGTAAAACGGTCGAATTTGCAGATCTTTTACAAAAGAAATAACTTTCACTTCCATTCGACCGATTGAGAGTTAAAATTCAAACCGTCCATAACAAAAAGAAATAACTTTCACTTCGATTCGACCGATTGTGAGTTAAAATTCAAACCGTCCATAAAAAAAGAAATAACTTTCACTTCGATTCGACCGACCGTCCAAATGCATTGGCCAAAAATAGCTCGCGTTTAAAAATGGTGGTTGCGGCAAGGTTCATATAGCGCATTTTCAACTGGGAATCGGTCGAATGGAAGTGAAAGTTGTTTTTTTGTTGTAGAAGATTTTGGAAAAAAAAGCATTATGCAAACCTGCGCCTATATTAACGGAACGTTTTGCTGCAATTTTGAAAAGAATCGGTCCAGTACTTACCAAGATCCTATAAATGGAAAATTCGTGCGAACGCCGTTACATTTTTATATATAGCCTATAGATGATTACTGAGTGGCCCTATTAGAGGCATGTCCATCCCTTCTGGGTCTCCTCTTGCTAACCAAATTATGCAAAGTATTATGTTCATTGCCATACATGTAGTTTTATAAATAAATAAATAAAATGTCCCCAGATAAAACATGCATGTATGTACATGTATGTATGTCTATATGTCTGTATGCATGTATATATATATATATATATATATATATATATATATATATATGTATGTATGTATGTATGTATGTATGTATGTATGTATGTATGTATGTATGTATATATGTATGCATGTCTGTATGTATGTATGTATGTATGTATGTATGTATGTATGTATGTATGTATGTATGTATGTATGTATGTATGTATGTATGTATGTATGTATGTATGTATGTATGTATGTATGTATGTATGTATGTATGTATGTATGTATGTATGTATGTATGTATGTATGTATGTATGTATGTATGTATGTATGTATGTATGTATGTATGTATGTATGTATGTATGTATGTGTGTGTGTATGTATGTATGTATGTATGTATGTATGTATGTATGTATGTATGTATGTATGTTATGTATGTATGTATGTATGTATGTTTGTATACATTCATGTATGTATGTATGTATGTATGTATACATTCCTGTATGTATGTATTGCATACATGTATAAAAATGCGCCAACTTCGAGGCTAGGGATTCAGTTCAATTGCTATTGTTTATGGAAGGTTCACCGTCCGTATACGGTCTGAGTCGCTGCGTCCTTCATCGGAGATCAATTATCATCGCCGTTGTCGTCATCATCGTCGTTGTCGTCATCATCGTCGTTGTCGTCATCATCGTCGTTGTTGTCGTCATTGTTGGCCATTATTGTCGTCTGCTAAGAGGAGAATAAGGATAAGGAGGTGAATAGTTTTGTTTTGTCTGATGGGTGGTCCCTATAGTCTCCCTACGCGGCGGCCTGAGGTGAATTCGAACCCACAACCTTACCGCTCCAAGGCACTGAACATACCCCTACACCACCGCACCCCACAATAATGTCATCTCAGTGAAATTATCATCTCTGCGGTCCTTTGTCTCTGGGTCTATAAGCTTACCAATGCCATTGGATTCGATGGCAATAATAATAATTGGTTGTCAGGAACATTATTCGGCCATGCTGTGCGTTGCTGTGCAACTGGCTGGAACCGCTTTCCATTGTGTTTATTACAATGACAGAGGAAACAAATCAACATCGACCTAACAAACAAACGCATTAATGGGGGAAACGATTGTGGCGCTGCCTATTGTGCCAAGTGGTGCCATTCCAAAGCATGACAATGCAGGACTTTTGCTACAACGGTCGTGTTGGCCATTGTCTGTAGTTAAACAATTGAACCTGTATTAACTGTGTCTGCTAACAAAAGACTATACTACGTGTACACTGTACATGTATCTAGGGATTTGTAATGTTAATGGCCGCGTGTTCATTTTGTGCACATAAATGAAGCGTAGGCTTAATAATAAATGTTTCTTTTTCTCTTGCTGATATCTAAAAGCAGAGACATCATTTGCTTGTGTTTCATCTATTCAACCCATTGTACACATAGGAATAGTCGTCGTCATCATCATCATCGTCATCGTCATCGTCATCGTCATCGTCATCGTCATCGTCATCGTCATCGTCCATCGTCATCGTCGTCGTCGTCGTCATCATCATCATCGTCATCGTCATCGTCATCGTCATCATCATCATCATCATCATCATCATCATCATCATCATCATCATCATCATCATCATCATCATCATCATCATCATCATCATCATCATCATCATCATCATCATCACCACCACCACCATCATCATCATCATCATCATCATCATCATCATCATCATCATCATCATCATCATCATCGACGGCTTATCCCTTGCCGGAGCGTTGCAATAATTCCAACAATTCTTTCCTCATCGTCTTGCATGGTTTTGGGTTGCTGCGACTGTATTTACAAGTAGCTCTAATTAAAGTGGGTTCGGATTTGGCGGTCCTCCGACTGACTGACCATGGTCAATAAGGTCGTCCCACGATCCTTAGGGAAACGGAAATAGAAGCTCAGAGCGTGATGCTGCTTTCCATCGCACCGTGATAAGTGCTCAAACATCCGGAGTCTTTTAGTCTTTTAGTCTTTTAGTCTTTTAGTCTTTTAGTCTTGATCAGATCCGAGATGGGAAGAGGGGAGGGTTTGTACCAGTCTTCCATGCAACTGGAAATCTTTTTTATTACCGATGCACCAAGTAGCCTATAATATAATTGTCTGAATATGCTTTTCAGGCAACGCCAAAAAGGCAACTTAGAGAATTTCAAATTACGCCTTATGTTTTAAGCATGAATTTAAACTTTTATTGTTGAATTTTTTCTAAGGAATGCGGCTGCATCCTAAATGTAAACACAGACCATTAGGCCTACTATCTTCATTCATTCATTCATTTCGAAAATTCACATAGCGCCCCTTCAAGAAGACTACCCAACACCCATATAGGTTAAAATGCAACTAAAAGAATTTCAAGTTACATTATTCGCATTATGCTTTGAGCCTGCATTTGAACTTTTATTGTTGAGGGTTTTTCAATGGAATGCGGCTGCAGTAGACTAAATGTAAACTCGTCGATCATAGACTATTATTATCTTCGTTCAGTCGATTCAAACATTTATGTAGCGCTCCTTCAAGAAGACTACTCATAGGCGCTCCCAGCCCAACCATTTTCATCTTTGGTGCTTTCCGCCATCAGCACAAAATGTTTACACGGGACCTTTGTCATGCTTCGTCCAAGCTCATCGTATCATGCATGCATGCTTCATGTTTTTACAACATGACTGAACTTGCGCTGATGACGCAAAATACACTGGCTTCCCATCGAATATGCCGAGTATACCGTTGATGATCCTTGTCGCGAAGTCGAGCGCATCACCGGCTGCTGTTCAGTCTGAAAGTTGAGACCTATTATCGGCCAATGTAAACAGCGATGTCTCCTTCTCCTCCTCCTCCTCCTCCTCCTCCTCCTCCTCCTCCTCCTCCTCCTCCTCCTCCTCCTCCTCCTCCTCCTCCTCCTCCAGTCCTCGTCCTCCTTCTCCTCCTCCTCCTCCTCCTCCGCCTCCTCTTCCTCCTCCTTCTCCTTCTCTTCTTCTCCTCCTTCTCCTCCTTCTCCTTCTCCTCCTCTTCCTTCTCCTCCTCCTCCTCCAGTCCTCCTTCTCCTCCTCCTCTTCTCCTCCTCCCCTCCTCCTCCTTCTCTTCATCCTCTTCCTCTCCTCCTCTTCCTCCTCCTTCTCCTCCTTCTTTGTGTGTCGGCGGCGGCGGCGTCCTTCCTCTGTTCCATCGGACAATCGAGATGTCGTGGAGTACGCCGCTTGTGTTGTCATCATCGTCTGCAGCTAAATAAACATCAAGATGACAATGCACGTCTCTCCTACCTCTGCCCACAATACTTCTATTTCCATATGCATGTCTTCCTCACTTTCTCTCTCTGTGTGTGTCTCTGTGTGTGTCTCTGTGTGTGTCTCCATGTGTCTGTCTGTCTGTCTATTTGTCTATCGGTCTGTCTAATTGTCTAACTATTCCTTCCTTCCTATATGTACCTCCCTCCCTACCTCCCTCCATCCTTCCTTACCTACCTACATGTACCTCCCTTGTTCCTCTGCATGGCATCCAGAGGTCATGCATGGAAATGAAGAAGGCTCTTTAGGGACTACTATAAACATCATTATTATGTGCTTGTACATCTAGGTTTCGTACAATAATACCATTGTTACGTCTTCCTGCTGACCTTGTGACGAGAAATTCAGAGCATTGCTCCTGTATTCCCAGTTCTTAATTATTTGACCCTCTACCCTCGCTTACTCGCCTCCGTATGACCCCGCTCCAATATAGTTCGCTGCTTATACATGTATAGGCCTATCAGAAACAGTGGCGTCCTCTCGTGGTGTCCACCTAGCGGCGGTGGCAGCGGCGGCGGCAGGCGTTTGCCCATATATGGGATTGATCGCCGTTCCCGCCGAAACATTAAAGAAGGCAGACGACCGCATCCACACTCGGAACCGACCTTCGCCAAACTGGGTATACAGGGTGGCCCCAAAAAAGTGATAACGTCTCGTATAATGTGCTATAATTAGTTCAAATCTGAGTGGACTATATCCATAATAGCTTTAAAAGTTCACTAATTTACTTACTTAACTGTTTCGTCATATGATGTCATTATTACGACAACTTCCGGTAGACATTTTTTTTGCCAATCGTCAACTTTGCGTGTTTTGAAGATATTTTAACTAGAATGACAAAAATCGCAACAGAAGACCGTAATCTATTCTGATTAAAAAATTGCGAATTGAGAAACATTGGGGTGCAAGGCGAATGAAAAATGAGTTTTCAAACAAAACCTATTATAGTCGAAATGACTGTAACAGTCGGGTTAATTAATTGTTAATGACGGTACAACAGATCGTAAACGCAGAAGTGGTCGGCAAAAGTCTGCTAGAATACGACAGAACATTGATCGGGCGAGTGAGCTGATCTGCAGTCAAGAAGATGATCCTCACAGTCACAAAGTCCGTGGCAAATTCAAAGAGAAACGGGTACATCACGGACGTCGGTGCAACGTATTGTAAGGCAATATTTACAACTGGAAACGAACAGGCGTGTGATCGGGCAGACGCTCAACAAAAATTGCAAATTGAAACGTTTGCAACGCAGTCAGCAGCTACTTGAACAGTTTCCCAATGACAGAAGTGTATGAACTATGAACCACCCGGTTAACAAACAAAAAGATATTCACCTTTGCCACGACAGTTAATTCTCAAAATTATCGTATTTATTGAGTTGAATCAAAGAAAAGGCAATCAAGTTCCAGAAAGGAGACATACGAGAACGTGAACATTTCAACGGCGGTATCTTGGTATCAGTTGGTGTTTCTCGCTTTAAAAAAGTTGTTCAGAAGCAAGAGAAACACATTGAACATGTTTTATGATTAGCGTAATTACTACTTGGCATACGACAATAAATTACAAAACGTTATCAAATCAAATCAAATCAAATCAAATCAAATCAAATCTTGTTTATTCATAGCGATCAACAAATCAAAACAGCAAAAAATATATATAAAATAAAAATATGAGTGTGCAGTGAGATAAGGAGCTAACCAATTATTATCATCTATCAGGTAAAAGATCACTAAGAAAGGGTCACCCAGAAAGGGAGTGATCCCGCTAAACCTGGGCAACCACAAACAGAGGTTTGTATGAAGATGGTGGTGACAGAAGAGTGTAGTTGTTATTAGGCAATGTAGGCAAGACGAAATCAAGTAGATGAGTTAATGAAGAGAGAGAACGAGAGATAAGACAGGACATGGGCAGAGTGTAAACAGAGAACATAGGCCTATACATGTACATTAATGAAGCATAACAAAAGTAAAGCTATTTCAAATTATGAATGAATGCTAAGAGTTGCAGACCATAGGCAATGACCACAACTAGTGGTATCAAATGTTATTATATAGCAGACAACAATGAAACAGTAACCAATAATAAGCTAGGCGGCCCTGGTGAAGAAAAACAATAGGCAGGCTATAAGTGCTACTCCACAACGAGTGGTTAAAAATAAGACAGTAGCGAGTAATAGCCAGGACGCAACTATAGTCATATATGTATGTATCGGTTCGATATGAGATACACAAGAGAAAGTATACTAAACCATAGGGAAGTAAAAAAAAATTGTCAATGGGTGAAAGTCAGTCAGGGGCAGTGAAAGATGTCAGTTCACAATGAGAAACTTTTTAAAGCGATTTTTAAAGAGGCTGGTGGATTTTAAGGTAGATATATGATCCGGAAGGCCATTCCAAATCTTAGGACCCAAACATTTTATTGAGAATTGTTTAATTTTTAGGCGTGCATATTCACTGCGGTAACAGCTAGCATGCCTAGTAGCATGATCGTGAAGTTTAGAGCCAGTAATAAAGTAATTATTGAATGTGTGGGGCAATAGGCGCTGGTGGTAGCGATGCATAAACATACATATTTGGAACTTATTGATATTTAGTAGGGACAGTAACATATGGTTTAGGTAGAGAGGAGCGGAGCTGGACCTCCAATGAGCACCACATATTAATCGTATGGCACGTTTTTGCAATATAATCAATGGTTTGAGTCGAGAGGGGTAGTTTGAACCCCAAGATATGTTACAATAAGATAGGTAAGGAAAAATAAGTGTATAATAAAGATTAAAGAGAACTGCTTTGGGTAGGCAATGTTTAATCCTGTGAAGGACCCCAATGTTTTTAGCAATTTACTTCACAATAGTTGAAATATGATCCTTCCATGTAAGGTGGTTATCAACAATGACCCCAAGAAATTTAGATGAGTTTGTTTGGGTGATAGGGACATTATTAATTAGGAGTGACCTATTAACATCAATGTCAATTTTCTTTTTAGTGTGGAATAAAATGAAGTTTGTTTTATCAATATTAAGGGATAATCTATTAGCTTTGAACCATTGTTCTATTAAGGATAACTCATTATTAGCTATATCAAATAGGTGACCTATGGAATGGTGGGAAAGAAAAACATTTGTGTCGTCAGCGAATAGTATAAATTTGAATACAGATGAGGTCATGGACAGGTCATTAATATATAAGAGGAAAAGAAGTGGTCCAAGTATTGACCCTTGGGGGACACCACAGGTAACATCCAAGGCCACAGATTTTTGACCCTTAAAGTAAACATATTGGCTTCTGTTACTTAAGTAGTCTAAGAACCAGGAGTTATATTGATTCAATTATGCTAAATGACCCTTTGCGACGAGATGTTATCACTTTTTTGGGCCACCCTGTATATATTATATGTATTATGTATGTATATATATATATTATGTATATATGTATATATATTATGTATATATATATTATGTATATATATTATGTATATATATACGCGGTGACTGCGCTTGTGTCTGGTTACGTGTGTGTGTGTGTGCATATGCGTCTCTTTGTAGGTCCACGTGTCTGTGCCTGCGCTGTGTATGCGTGCCAGCGTGTGTGACTACGTGTGAGCGTTTATGCGCGTCCTTGGGTGTTTATGTGCATGATTGTGTACGTCTGCGTCTGCGTATATGCGTGTCAGCGTGCGTGACTGTATGCGTGTGAGTTTATGTCTGTGTGTCCTTGGGTGTTTGTGTGTACGTGTGTGTACGTGTGTGTGGTGTACGTGTGTGTTTGTGCACGCGTGTCTCTTTGTCTGTATCTACGTTGTATGCGTGCCAGCGTGTGACCGTATACATGTACATTGTATAGTGTACATGCGTGTCCTTGGGTGTGTATGTGTGTGTGCTCGTGTGATTTATCCTGTGGGTTTACTCGCTTTTCCTGCATGCTGGTTCGTCATCGTCGCTGCTCGGCTTGTTCCTCTTACTCCCCTCTCTTCCTTCTCTTCCCTCTTTCCCCTCACTTCCCACACTTCCCTCCTCTCTTCCTCTCTTCCCTCGCATCTTCCCTCTCTGCATCTTCCCTCTCTGGCCGCATTGTCATCTCCTTCGCCGTTCTTCTCGTCCTCCTCCTCCTGCATCCAGCATAATAGTTCGTCAGCCGAGAAGACGGTCGTCCTACGATTTGTATTCGCTGAGAAAGCAGCTGCAGCCGATGCAGCAGCAGCGGTACATGTATGTATAAACAATTTTCACCGAAACGGATTCGGCCATTAGAAGGACGACGACGTCGCTCTCTCTCTCGCTCGCTCTCGCTCGGCGTGGGCGGCCGCCCTGGACGCTGCTACTACTGCTGCTGATGCTGCTGATGCTGCTTCTGTAACTGCTGCTGATGCTGCTGATGCTGCTTCTGTAACTGCTGCTGATGCTGCTTGCCTCATCGATTAAGAGCGTTCATAATCTACAACTGGATGCAGGTGGACTGCATGAAAGAAGATATTGCGCCAGATACATCGTCGGTCGACGTCGTTCGGTGATAGCACACGGTGGTCAATACGTCGCAAGTCCAGCAGCACTGTGTGTGCGTGCGTGTGTGTTGTGTCTACTTACTCTGCCTTCCTCGTCGTCGCTGCTCGTTGGCTGCCAGTCTTCAGTCACCAATACAAGCAGGCAGAGAGAGGGAGAGGGAGACAGAGAGAGAGGGAGAAAGAAAGAGGGAGGAAATTGCCGGTTTCGAAAGTGTGGTCGTCTGTAATCGTCGGTTCGTCATTTAGTTCAACTTAATATAACGGAGATTAATTACGTTACGGAGATTAATAATTATTACGTTACGGATAGCCTATTAATTACCTTTCTCCAAGGAGACAACGATTTGGACGTTTCCCTCATAATTATTTGGGTTCTCTACAAATCAAGGCGGCAGCATGAATGAAGATGAAGTCCTATAGCTCAGAGTCGTATCTTCTTCGATAGGTAGGTCTTCTCTGTACTTGCCTTCACTCGCCGCGAGTACATGTGTAGCTGCAGGGTCTGAGATTCATCATCGTCGTTTGTGATGCATTTCTTGTTTTCTTTTCTCGAGTCGATAACTTTGTCCTGGACGTCGTCGTCGATCCTTCGCCACGAGTCTTCGCAACAATGATGCGACCGATCGATCGATTTCATATACGGTAAGGTTGTTCAAAGTTGTTTCGCCTTGTAGGCTAATGGCCTGCAGTGCGTTGTCTGCGGATAAAAGACCCGTATAGTAGGCTATTGGCAGTGGTTAAAGGGATTTGGATGATCAGTGGGAACGCTGAATGTATGAGCAGTGCCATGGGAACGCTGAAGAGCGTTCTATTGGAACGCTCATGTTTCCAGAGTTCCATGCATGGTGAGCAATGGGAACGCAAGCCAGGAATTGCCAGAGCAGTGGAAACGCCGTCCCCACGCGTTCCCACTCACTTTAAACCCTGAGTATTGGCCGCCCGATTAGCAAGACAAATGTAGACCTACACAATACACATGGCTTATAATAAGAATAATAAGATCTGCGCATTGAGACAAGACAGCAGCATGCAGCGGTGCTTCTAGAATCTAGACGATGAATCCGTCTCCTACAACAGGGCTGTTTTAAAGGAATTTATAGAACTGCACAACTACTTTTCCTTCCCATCCTCCATGGTAAATTACTTCCAATCTGAGGACAATGACCATTTTATTGCTTGTTTTAACTGTACAAAAGTGCTTCTACAACTGCACAAATCCATTTAGAACTGCACATTTTGTGTACAACTGCACGTTAATAAAAAAAAGCCCTGTCCTACAATGAAACATTCTGAATAGCTTTTCTGTATTTTCATCTTCTTCTTTTTTGATGTAAATCAATGCAGACGTCCTTTTCCAATTTTTCTTTCGATTCCGATGTTTTATGTGTTGGCCGCATACTATCTCTTCGGTGCATCAGGCGGACCTGCGTGTATTGGAGAATTTGAAAGTTACTTACGATTGGGCAATAGATAAATTCAAATCAGATCAAATCAGAACTGATTAAATATCTAAATATCAGATTGAGGCTGCACATGATTCATTTATTTTTTAAGCGAACGCTTTCTACTTGAATGATAGAAGGATTCCATAGAGTGATCCATTGGTCTCGATCAAAATCTTAATTAGATTAAATATTGGAGCTGTGCTGTAGGCCTTGTTCGTTTTACTTAGGCCTTTAGTTAGCAACCGTATTAATATACTCTTTATGAAACTGTGCGATGAAAATATAATAAGCGAGATCCAATTAGCCTAGAGGAGAAGCAAGTCTGGTGGATTGTTTATAAAATTACTTTACAAGAATCGTCATTTCAGCAAATTTTGGATTTGTGCAGTTGTACATGTAGAAGCACTTCTGTGCAGTTAAAACTATAGTTGAAAAAGGCCAATTTCCTCCGATTGGAAGTAATTTACCATGGAAGATGGGAAGGAAAAGAAGGAGTTTGTGCAGTTCTAAAAGTTTCTTAAAAACAGCACTGATGTTTTTATAGCATACTTAATACTTAACTAGAACTCAATAGCAATGCAACAGTGCTAATGACAACAGTATACTATGAAAGTGTTGTTAGGAATACGCATGTCTTGTTTGCGTTTCAGAGAGGTTAAAGTTGCCTGCTGGAATAATATCAGCTCAGCTCGTGTCGGCAGCACCAGCGGACATTTCTGGTAATGAGCAGACACCATCGTCGCTTACAGGATGGCAGGCATTGTCGCTTCAACACTTCGTCGAAAGGCATTCCACAAGAAGCTCCCTGTCGACAATCGCTACCAGGTGGTAGAAACCCACATATCTCAGAGTCCCGAGTCCCACGGATCGCCGAGCTCACCCTCGTTTAAGGCTCGACTGGGGGCAGCACGAGCACCGAAGGGAGCCAAACTCTGCCATGTGGATTTCTGGCCGACCTGCATCAATCCATTCGAGACTAACCTGACTCTCGTGGAGTTTGAGACATTCGAGTGAGTACCGACCGCTTCTGATCTTCAAACTGAAAACCTTTTGAAGGCTGTAGGCCTATGTTGTGTAAGCGCTCAAATTAATTTCAATAAGGCGCGATTGACAATTTCTTTTATAGAGTTGTCGCTTTTTCTTGATTGCTTTACTAGATTAACTGCCTATAATTTATCTGTGGCTTTCAGTATTTGGGGAAAGTTGTAGTTTTTTTAATGCAATTTGTCCAGTGTAAAGTGGAGGAGGAAGTAAAATAATATAGTCTCACACGAGATGAGGTAAAGTGGGGGGGGGGTAGTGGTTTGGTTGTCCATTCATGCATTAATGTTCGGTGTTGATGTCCTGCTGATCCTGTAACCAATCGATCCTTTGCATGCATCAAATATCCAACAGCGAATCTCTTACTGCAGAGTGGAACCAGTATTAGCCTATAACATAGGTGCGTTTTTCAGTACTCGATTAAATAATTTAACACTACAGTACTAGACATGTGAAAACCTATTTATGTGTGCACTGTGCAGCTGAAGATATTTTTAAGCTACATAATATAATGAATATATTCATATTCATTTCCAATAATTTGAATATTCCATATGCTGCATTTATATATTTATATGCATTTCTGAATATGCGTTAAAACCTTCAGGGAGTTGTAAGCATTTGCTTGTTGCTGTTTAACCATGGGCGGAGACCTGGGCGGAGATTTTTGTTTGGGGGGGGGGGGACGAACGAGTGGCCGAAGGAAAGACGCGAGATTTTTTGAGGGACGAAAATTTCTGACGACCTTTTTTCAAGCAAAACTTTTCTACTTTCACCGCCAAAAAAGTTGATGACCTTTTTTTTAGTCATCTGCCCAAAAACGTCAAGAAAAACGGCCAAAAAAGTTGATGACCTTTTTTTAGTCATCTGACCAAAAAAGTCTAGAAAATGTCTATTTTCACCGCCAAAAAATTTGAATGACTTTTTGTCTTGACGCTCAACGATTGGGGGGACCAATGCATGGACCGTCCCCCAACACCTTTATTGGGGGGGGGGGGGTGGACCGTCCCCTCTCCCCCAGGTCTCCGCCCATGTGTTTAACGACACCGTGTTATATCAATGATGACTAGTGTCGCCCTCCTTCTTTGCTCAGACTTGGGACAGGCACTGCATAAGTACGAGCAGTGGTGGAATTGTCCGCTGATCTCCATACCATGTCAGTTTGTTTGTCATTCAATGCTCTACCGGGCCCCCACAATGTAACATCGTTGCATCTCATTAATTCTATTCTATGTTAGATGTGTGCAAACCAGAGAGCATTATTTTGTGCGGCTGGTTAGCTTTCAGTTGTATGCTTGTTTTTATTATCTCCAGAATTATAAAACGCTTTTCAAAAAGCATTGATGAATTGGGACGACATTGCATGCAATCGGCTGTAGACCTGACTGTAGCCCATAACAATGAAATTAGAGCAATAGGAAAAGAACAATGGAATGGGATTAACTGTAGCATATAAATATAACAATGAAATTAGAGCAATAGGATAAGAACAATGGACTTGGATTACTGTCAGAACAATATCACACACATTGTGAACATCCATGGCTCTGAATCAATAAAAGAGACGATGATAAAACAGATGATAAAACAGATTATGCAGAATACTAATTTTATCGCCTGACAATAAATTATCTTCGCGGATGGCCATTTGTGAGTATTCCGAGATAAGCGATCGAGCTAGAAACTTTGGTAGAAGTTGACGGGAAAAAAATCAAGTGCAATAAAAGTTACGTTCAGACATTAAGTTTACATGCAAACTTCGACATCAGGGACAAACATGCCAATTATAATACGTCAACACTGCATTTAAAAATATTAACTTTCAAAATTGTTTTTGCGAAATTGTGAAAGTTTTTGTTTAAAATTCATTTGCAAAACTGTAGAGTCACCATTCAGAAAACAGAGACATGAAATGATAAAACAACTCATTGTACAATATTATTAATAGCGAGTGTGTTGGCTACAATGTTCGTGGATATAGCCTAATACCAATTTTTTAACAAAGAAGTTTTATACGACACTGTAATAAACGAAGTAAACAGTGTATTGATTGAAGTTAGCAGTGTATTGATTGAAGTTAGCAGTGTTTTGATTGAAGTTAGCAGTGTATTGATTGAAGTTAGCAGTGTATTGATTGAAGTTAGCAGTGTTTTGATTGAAGTTAGCAGTGTATTGATTGAAGTTAGCAGTGTTTTGATTGAAGTTAGCAGTGTATTGATTGAAGTTTGCAGTGCATTGATTGAAGTTAGCAGTGTATTGATTGAAGTACCGTAAGCAGTGTATTGATTGAAGTAAGCAGTGTATTGATTGAAGTTAGCAGTGTATTGATTGAAGTTAGGAGTGTATTGATTGAAGTACCGTAAGCAGTGTATTGATTGAAGTAAGCAGTGTATTGATTGAAGTTAGAAGTGTATTAATTGAAGTTATCAGTGCATTGATTGAAGTTAGCAGTGCATTGATTGAAGTTAACAGTGTATTGATTGAAGTTAGCAGTGTATTGATTGAAGTTAGCAGTGTATTGATTGAAGTTAGCAGTGTATTGATTGAAGTTAGCAGTGTATTGATTGAAGTTAGCAGTGTATTGATTGAAGTACCGTAAGCAGTGTATTGATTGAAGTAAGCAGTGTATTGATTGAAGTTAGAAGTGTAGGCCTATTAATTGAAGTTAGCAGTGTATTGATTGAAGTACCGTAAGCAGTGTATTGATTGAAGTAAGCAGTTTATTGATTGAAGTTAGAAGTGTAGGCCTATTAATTGAAGTTATCAGTGTATTGATTGAAGTTAGCAGTGTATTGATTGAAGTAAGCAGTGTATTGATTGAAGTTAGAAGTGTAGGCCTATTAATTGAAGTTATCAGTGTATTGATTGAAGATAGCAGTGTATTGATTGAAGTACCGTATACATATAAGCATTGCATTGATTGAAGATAGCAGTGTATTGATTGAAGTTAGCAGTGTATTGATTGAAGTACCGTAAGCAGTGTATTGATTGAAGTAAGCAGTGTATTGATTGAAGTAAGCAGTGTATTGATTGTTGCATGTCCTTATCGCCCAATCAATGAACAGCTCTTCTCTGGACATACAACAAGGCTCTTCTAAACCGTGTGGCCTATGAGGTAGGCCCTATTGCAGATACGACAAAAACCTTGGAGATA
The DNA here is from genome assembly GCA_945859605.1 of Lumbricus rubellus. NCBI lineage: Eukaryota > Metazoa > Annelida > Clitellata > Crassiclitellata > Lumbricidae > Lumbricus > Lumbricus rubellus. The sequence goes on from OX243817.1 coordinate 24,102,035, forward strand.
CGGTCAAAATTTATGGAAACAGAAAATAGGCCTACCACAGGTAGCTTTTGGTTAATATCTTTAAACGACCCGTCGTACCGTATCTCCAAGCGATTGAAACTGAAGAAAGATAAACAAAATAATGTCTGCTAAAAATCAAGTTCTAAACTATATTTTAAAAAAAATGGAGATACGACAAGATAATTCTCAGGCGACGATTTATCATATCCTTGACACAAAGATAGATAGGCCTACCGCATCTTATGTTCGTGTAGGCCTACTTACAAGCTTCGGAATAAATTCCGAAATGGTTTTTTCCAGATAAAACCAGTGCGCCTCAGAGACACGCAATGATGGATAAAAATAATTATTATCAGAGGCATTATAAATGGACTTCGCCTCACGCTTGGCAATATGATGCTTTTCTAACCAGGAAATTTATTTACTATTGCCATAACTGCACCAACCCCTCAAGCACTATAGATCTGCCAGTGTGTTTATGCTCCCTTTGTATGCATGTATTTGTCTGGCTAGTTATACAGAAGCCTCACAAAAGCATTGAAAGCTTGCTATATGGAATGTGCTTTTCATCCGAGAGTCGGACTCTCCCATCCGTGCAAATCCATATTCTTCATGGATGAGGCTTGATAGCCTGCTGTCCCTTCTGACCCCATACTCTTTCAGCTGCATTCTACTGCACTGGCGATATGCATCGACCCGGTTCTAACCCCCAGAAGCACAGAAAATTGCATGTTAAATGAAGAATTGGCTATTTGAGAAACGCGAAAAATCAATCCATCAAAGACCTGTCAAAGCTGAAAATCGGTTCGTTTTGATTGTCGACGGTTTTTAGCATTTTCGCGATGCACGTTTTTGACAACACTGTTTTAAAAGCGGAGCACAGCAGATTCTGTTTACATTAGAGATATATGTATATATATGTATTTATATAGAGAGAGAGACAGACAGACGGAGACATACATACATAAATAAATAAATAAATAAATAAATAAACGATCACACAGAAATATGCGGTCTTCAAAGGCGGATCCATACGAAAGATAAATAAATAAATACATACATACATACATACATACATACATACATACATACATACATACATACATACATACATACATACATACATACATACATACATACATACATACATACATACATACATACATACATACATACATACATACATACATACATACATACATACATACATACATACATACATACATACATACATACATACATACATACATACATACATACATACATACATACATACATACATACATACATACATACATACATACATGCATACATACATACATACAGACAGACAGACAGACAGACAGACATACAGTCATACATACATACATACATACATACATACATACATACATACATACATACATACATACATACATACAGACAGACAGACAGACAGACAGACAGACAGACAGACAGAACTGTTGTAGGTGGCGCTCCAGCGCGTCAACAACGGCTCAACATGGCTGCGGCATTTCTTATGTTGCGCTTTGCCTTGTCTGTCTCTAGCATTGCATCCAATAAATATGGACCATGCATTGCCTCCCTGTTGAAATGCGTCTAATGCCTAGAGCACTTGAGATCATGTTCTGCTCTACTCTTAAGACTTCTCTGTAGCCGGGTGAGGGGTTGGACGGGAGCGCTCCTGAGTAGGTCGTCTTGAAGTTGCGCTACATAAATATCTGAATAATAAATTATATCTATATATATAAATAAAATAAATTATATATAATTATATGCAGTGTATATATAGGCATAATTTTGACATGATGAGTATAGAACTTAGAGTCTTAGACCATTTGGCATCGTTAGTTAGGGCCTTGTAAATGTGGACCCATGATATTACCGAGGTAAAGACCCAAAATGGTAACACCGAAACCACGAGGCCAATGCTGAGGTCTGCAGGTGCTTCAAAGCCAGTGCCAGACATTCAGGCCTGAAATAATTGATTTTGGAAGCCGCATTTTGATATCGCTCCTCTACTTACAGAGTTTAGATGTAGTTGATCATTGATGCAGATGTAGTTTGTACAATGTACGCAGTTGCCATTAATTGCAAAGCAATTGTGATTAAAGGACTTTCTCAAGGTCCCCATAAACAGAAGCCGCCTTGGACGAGGATCGAAACCGTACTCTCCGCGTTTCAGGTCGACCGATCTAACCATGCAATTGGTCACAGTGAATACCATAGCTATAACAGGGCTCTTTTAAACGTCGTGCAGTTGTACACAAAATGTGCAGTTCTCAACGGATTTGTGCAGTTGTAGAAGCACTTTTGTTCAGTTGAAATTAGCAAAAAATGGTCATTGTCCTCCGATTGGAATTAATTTACCATGTAGGATGGGAAGGAAAAGCCGAAAAGGAGATGTGCAGTTCTAAAAATTCCTTAAAAACAAACCTGAACTATAGGCCTAATTACTTATTAGTATTAGGCCATATAAAGAATATTTTTTGGCACAATATTCAGTGTTTGATATGCTTTGTACTTTGCTTTGATGGATACGGAGTTTAGTTTATTGTATAAATTATTGGTTTTTGGCCAGTTGTTATCATTTTTGTGCTGTCCAGAATAATCTGGCATTATTGATTGTGGCGCGTGCAGGATAGTTTCAGAACAGATTTTATTGATACAGACAGAGTTCACTGACCAATGAACGCATCTCTTCAATTTGCTGCGGCCTCTGCCTACATTTGCTGCGGACTCTGCCTTGTGACTTAGGTCTTAGGAGACTGCTTCTGGCACATATGGTTTTCTTCAGCTGCATATTACATTGACTTAACCGAACTGAAAAATCAAGGCTTTCTTTGGTGTGCAGTTCTACACAAAAAGGGCTGTTCTAAGCGATTTTGTGCAGCTGTAAAAGAATTTTTGCACTGTTATAAAAGGTTAGAAATGTTCATTGTCATTCGGATGGGACTAATTTATCATGGAGGATTGGAAAGGATAGAAGGGGCTGCAATGTGCATTCTAGAAATTTCTTAACAGAGGCCCTGCTAAAAATATAGTGAATTGTGCTTTGCGAGTATTTGCCTCTTTGGTATAATTATTATAATCAGCAAGCCTTTTACTTCCAATATTACAAAAGATTGCATTTTATGCACATATGCATAATTATTAATTATATAATAATATCGTATAATTATATATTGAACAAAACAGTAGAAGACACGTGTGTACTTGTACACATGTCAGCACGTTTACCAGAAACAGCACACTCGTCAGTATAGATGTAGATCAAAGAGGGTTGCGGCCTATTATACAAAGCTGGAGGATGCATGAACCACGGAGGATAAGTGGAACGGCTGACGCATTGCGCTTGTTTTGCACACGAGAAGTGCCAACTTGAAGCGGATATGCTCGCAGACAGGAAGCCCGTGTAGAGAAAAAGGAGAAGGTGTGATAATAATTATGGACTCAATACACGAGTGTCCGCTCCACAGTGTTGTGCAGTCCTTCTTGCGCATTCTTCCAGTTATAGGGGGAAGCAGTTTGCATTGAGAGAGACCATAGAATATGACAGTGGCAATAAATTAGTTGTAAGTAAAGTAAAGTATTATAAAATATTATAAAGTCCACCCAGTTCCATGTGGAACACAGTGAGGCGCTCATCTCCTTTTCAATGGCCTTGAGCCA